>SHCU01000197.1:183040-202459 GCA_004307685.1 Ceratina australensis | reverse complement strand
TTCCATACACGAATTCGACCAGATTTCGTGACAACGATACCAGACGTTTTGGTCAGTTAAGTTTTATGGGAATCTATAACGATTCACGATCGACTGGAAAATTGTTACATGCCTCCGTCCATAATTTCCGCTGTGCCATCTATACCATCGTATTATATTTCATATAATAATTCTGTTGTTCGTCGCGCGAACCACCGTCGCGTCGGCTTTTGTTACGATATTTATGGCAGACGAGTTAATTAATGGCCGAAACAATGAATGCGGCACGAATGGTAACGAGGTGCATCAGCAGCGTGGTCGGAGGATGCATCCCGGAGGGCTTAAAGAATAAAAAGGTCCGGACCATTTCTGGCGAACGTCGTCGCGGGCCGGGCATTGGTCTCTGAGCGTATTCGAAAACGCGAGGACTGGATGGCCATTAAAACGAAGACTGCGCACGGGTCCCTTTGATCGACCGCGGCGTGTACCTACGTATGCGCGTGCCAATAGGATGCTGACGTAACTCGGCGCAATCTTGGCTGCCGATCAACCCGGACGACTCTCTGGTACCCTTGGTACCCTGTCGCTCAACAGTCCCTCGCGGTAAGTAGATCCTCTCTTTTCAGTGTCACGGCGACAGAGAGAACGAGAGAGCGAAAGAGAGTACCCTCTCGGTACCGTTACACTTCCTTAGGGGCTCCAGACGTGTAATTTATATATCGCCTCGACTCCGCGAAAGTATACAGCCTTTTTTTACGACCGAGAAAAAGGAACAAGAGCGAAGACAGTGGGGACCGTTTCTTTCCCTCGCCGCGGTGCAACACTCGGAAACAGTGGGCAAACGTCAATTACGGTAGCGACCAACGATGTTGCCTGTCATTATTCCCTTACGTTACGTTCGTGCGCGTTAACCGTTTCTTGCTGCACGGACGAGCTCGCCCGAAAACGGATTCCGTTTATGATCAGTCAATTTAGAAGACTGTTGCGAGATCTACTGATCCTCTACCTTAGTCGATCGATCGCGGAGAGATCACGGACGAGCTGTGATAATACATGATGAACGGGAGTTCCTGGTTACGCCCTTGACGAGTTATCGTGACCATCGCGCCGATAATTGTCACGTACCCCGGTTGGCATGTTTTGCCAAGTCATGATGAATACCGGCCTGATGCAATCTTATCACCGGAAAAAGTTGCAGCGATCGTAGAAAACGTGCTTCACAGTGTACGACATTGTACGCTTTGTTGCTAAGTTCCTTGACCGGAGGATAAGCAAGTATTGGCTCAAGGATCGTTTTCATTGCGTTCTTGCATCGTGTCAAGTATCGAGCTGGAGGAAGCTTCGAGAAAAGTAGATTTCATATTTCTAAAACTCGATCATCATTCGAAGCTCGTTTGTTGACGTCCTGAACGTTCCCTATTAACATCAGAATGGCGTAGGTTCAAGTACCCGGGGCACTCAATCATCCTCGCGAGAAAGCGCGTGCGAACTTTTATCCCGGACACTTTCCTCGAAAGCAAATAGCCGGCTAGGCGTAATTGAATTATAAATAAGCAGTTAAATATAATTGAATCGCAACCGGGTATTAACTTTTCATTGAGGATGATCCTTCGGAGGGAAGATCAAATAGCAATCAGACACTTCGAACGCGTCAGGCCTCCAAGGTAAACGAGCGGTGAAGAGAAAATTATGGTTGTTCAACAATACTCGCTTAAAAGCGTGTTTGTCAAAATAACTCGCAGCATCAGAAATTCATCTAATCGACGTAGCAGCGAATCGAAGTCGTCCAGTAGTCAGTCACGGATAAAATCATTTTGACAAATCAAAATGTCATTCAAATGATAACATAATTAATTAATGGTATTTTTGTGACAAAATTCCGCGTGGAATTTTTTTAGCTAAAGGTCGCGAGGTACACGGATGTACACTGACGTATGTCCATTAGAATTGATGGGCAACATTAATACAAGTTAGTGGCGACATGGCTGTGGCTGGTCAAGGAGGGTTCGGTTCGATCTCCGTCCCCTTTCTGGCGGTTCGCGTGATCTCCGATCTCCGGAACGATTCCACGACCGTGGCACGCAGTTTCGAACCGATCCCCACGGCTTGGTCCGCGTCTCGGAGCTATCGGCCATCAACGTCTACTTCCGACAAGTGTACCTTACCTTCTCTATCTGTACACGACCTCAGGGAATCGTGAAACGAATGCCGAACCTCGAAACGCTATGCAAACCAAGAAGAATGCTTCGAAGAATTAAATATGTTATTCGCTCACTAATTTTGCAAACATTTTTTAACGGCTTTTTGTGTCTGTTATCAGGCGAAGTTACGAAGAGATTTTTTATGAGAGATAACTATTTTCATTTAGCGAATACATTGAATTTATGCCAATACTTAAATTTAATCGCATGTTCAATCAAATTGTTTTAAATCGTCAATCCGATCAGATCGACCGTGACCCTGGCAAAACAACGACTAGGGAAAATTATAGCCTCGAAGTCCCGAGGGTCTCCGCTCATCTTCGCATAGTGGAGATTGAAACAGTGATCTACTTATAAACTAGAAAATCCGATAAAAATACCTATTCATATTGTTATGAATATTAATGATAAATTCAAGATGTAATGGATTCGATTTAGAAGATTTCAAATCTACGGGTAGATAAATTCGATTCTTTTTTCAAGTATGAAATCTGCGAGACAGATCAGATTTACTATAAAAATCGTTTGCTTTATTGAAATTCTACGATGGATAATTCAATCGTGTGATCGATACTACCGAGTGGAACGGCTCGGAGCGAATGCGCAACAAATTATAGTCCTCACAAATTATATACAATGTAGTAAAATCGGCGTAAAGATCGGGGGTTAAACATAAAGGTTACGCCAGCTCTTACAACCCTCGAGTAGAAGTAATTGAAGAAAGGTCGTACCGATACCTTCTTCGAAAAACAGTAATTTGGGACCGTAATTTTTTATTGCCGCGAGATCCAACCATAGATATAGTCACATAGCCGGAACGAGGAAAAATTACCTGCATCTAAATTCACCGAACTCCTAGTTACAATATCGATCATTAAATCAGTCACTATCTAACAAGCTTGATAACAGATGTAATATCAATTAACGTAACTTTATCGATTATTTAAAAAAAAAAGTAATTCGTTGAACTCTTATTTCGAGCTAACTATTTCTATCCATCAATCATCAATCTGAAGTTGAACCGAGCCTGTATGTATGTACCGTACGATCGCGTCGCGTTGAAAAACGCAAAACAGCTCGTCATCGGCGGTCTTCCGCGAGAAAGAAACCGCGTGCGAGTGTACCCGTCCTCGCCGGGATGGCACAAAAACATAGTTTGCAGACCGTTACACGTCTGTAGCCGCGGTCAGGAATCGACGACGTTCAATCAACGAGCACCGAGGGTAAGAGCGTGTGGCACACGTGTGTCAAGTCACGCGGCACGATGTGGACCACACGTTCGATCCGTCCGCTCGCTCGGTTCACTATACGAGTACCGAAGTGGTAGAGTCGCGGACAATCGCGGCTGAACTGACGTCCAGTCAGATCGCCACGTGCACAACTAACTGCTTTCTCAAATAGGAGACAATTTACTCTATAAAATATCCTCCTGGAAATTATGTATAATATTTATTTGAAGAATTCCAGCGAAAATTGTTAGATTAACACTATGCCGTCCGCACGTGTAATTTAGATTTTTTCCTGTCTGACTTTCGTGAACTGACTCACATAATTTCGCTTATCACCGGCGGTTCTCCGAGGTTCTTGTTTACTAATCTTATTATCAATTCCCACGTCTCGATCCTGTCCCTCTATTTTCTCGAAATTCTGAGGATATACATATGCAAATAAGAGTACATCATTTCTTTGTATTACATGTTCATCTATTTATTTACTGCATGGCACCAACGCGGAGCCATCGGACGTCATAGTGTTAATATCAATTTGAAATCTATCATAAATCATTTCGCTTAGAAGCAAACATTATCTTACGTAGCCGAGCGTACGAATTTGGGAAAGATTCATCCTTCTTTATATGTGCAGAGGCTCATTCTTGCTGAGTCGAAAATAAAGGGCTTATTACGGTCTCGAGGCTCTCTGTTAAGGGGCACCCGCAGAAATTACGACTCGGTGAAACGATAAAAGTTTCACGCGGCATATGCACGCGTACCCGGGGCGACACGCCGGGGCTTTTGGGCAACCCAGGCTATTAAAGTTAAAGATTGGCTACGCCCACCGCAATCATAGTGATTACCCGACGCGTATTACAATGCAAATGCTGGTTAATTCTCACGTGCCTGCGCCTCCAACATCGCTAAACCCATTCGCGTATCCTCTTTCTTAAGAGACGTACAGACCGACGAAAATACTTTTCACGATTCGCTGATAAATCAACTATTTATTATTACATACAAATTGTAACTATTTAAGATCGTTTACTTTTTCAGAATAATATCGTCTGAAAAATGTACCGTAACCTTTGGCCATAAAGGAAATTGGTTAAAAATAAACCTCGCAGGCTGTTCTGTACGCCTCTTTACGATTCCGGTCGAAAGACTGTATTTTCAAGGGAAAGGAGCGGTTGGCCCGAGTATTGGCTTTTTGTGGGCGTTCGTTTTTTTCCCGTGCACGGGTAATTAGCCGAAGTGCACGTGGTTTACCCTCGCGTGTGCTGGAGGAGCCGGTTGCCTCTCGAAGGGCATAAAATTTTGAAGATGTAAGTGGCGGGTTCGCGTAATGTTGTTTGAGATACTCTCGACCGAACCGTGTATTATTAGTAAGTTAGTAAATACTGTATTAACATCTGTTCGGCTTCCTACTAATCAGCTCCCCTCAGGATTTTTCTATTAAACGAGTAGAAACTGGCGAGCGTTATTAGAGCAATTTAAGGATTCGCGTGAAGCAAGAAAAAAGATGAACGTTCGTTGTTATCTACGATACCGCGTCTTTAATCATGCACCGCGGTAATTAAAACAATTTCGTAACTAATGAAATGAATTCAGTCACGGTTGCATCAGGAACGCCTGTTAATCAGCTCGCTTTCCTCCAAAGTTACCGACGCATTCTCACCGCAATTAACGGCGCGCAACGAGCCCAGCAGCGTGCAACGCAATTTTCTTCCTAAATCCCGTGGTGCCTATGCGTGCGCACTCTAATGCCGAGCGACGAGTTGTTCGTTTTCTTTTAATTAGCCGGGACGGTATAAGCGATAACCTGCCCCGTTGGACGTTACATGAAAAATCTTGAGAAATTCTGAGACTCGTCTCATTAATGATCGTAGCATGGATTTGTGATAGCCGGCATGCAACGATAGCCGCGTTCCATCTTTATAGTTGTCGCGGCGGGTAACACTGTTCTCTCGCGTTTAAAAATATTTTTATATTCACGAATCAAGTACTTCTCTCGTTGCAAACGTTTAAGAACACTTTTTCACCGTAACGAACAAAGGGCGAGTGTAATGCAAGCTCGGAGCTTGGAACGAAATCATGATTCAACTGCCAGCGTGAATCAACGTGAATAAAATGCTGAGAATAAGAAACAGGGGGAATCGGATCTTACAATAATATGGGAAGCCTGCTAATTACAACGATTCCAAACGACATAGGGATACGACACCGCGTATGTGCGTGCCGAGCCAGTGTCGTTTACGACAATGTCCAAAGCCGCGGGGAAAAAGGAACGAACATTCACCGTGCAATTACACAGGTCGATAGATGTACCTAAATAAAGTTATTACCCGACTCTCGAGTTACATTAACCAAGAATCGCATGGAAACTGTGTATACCGTCGCTCAAAAGTCTCCATCGTCCTTTCATACTTATCTAACAAAATTACGGAGAATCGCGCGAATGCATATTTCGGATAATTCATGAACAATGCGATGTCGATTTTAATACGAAACTTCTTCCCATAATGTTTTCTATTCTTTATCAAAATATTATCGTTCGAAGATAAATATTTAATAAAATGTAATGAGTAAAAATGCCGAAGAGGCAAATGGAAAATGTAATATAATTGCATCGTGCGAATGCGTAGAATAAGTCGAAAAATAGTATTCCCGTGTGCAAGACTTTTGAGAAGGGGTATAGGTATCACTGATTGCGAGGAGCGTGCAACGGCGTGTGCGTGAGCATCGTGAGCGCAGGAACGTCCAGCCCGAGCAATAATAATCCGATGCTGATGAGCGGAGGATCTCGGTTGACCCCGGCGCGAGTCTCCGCTATTCCCAATGCCGAGCGTCACGAGCTATCAGCGTGCTCGATGCACGTCGGACGCGTCGCCGTCGTCTTTCGGTTCGGAACGTACAGGCGTACCGGAAAATTTTATGGGAAACTGGTTTGCACTGTCACGTCTACAAATGATACGACTTTACCCTTTTCCCTACTGAGCCTGAGTCGAGGGTTGGTAACGAGGAAAGTATCAACTTCTTTCCTGCGGGATCCTCTGACTCTGATTGCCAGAGCTACACCGATCGGCAAGTTCAGTGATGCTTTTTTCGAAACATTTATACGTACGTACGCTTGCAGAGAAAATTATGAGCAGCAATATAAAAAGCTTCTCTGCTAGTTGTAATTAAAAGAGTTTTTAATTAATTGAACAGTGACACATCTCTTATCTTCTTATGATGAATCGTGAAGAACTAGATTTCACATAGTCACTATCGATCAAAACTAACCGCTATGTTTTGTGACTGATAAAGAACTGTGTACTAAACACAAAGTTAACTAAAGAACAGGTTTACTCCTTTATGTGGAAGTTAAATTCCGTAAAAATTTTTCTATTTTAATTATTTATATATAAACGAGCCAGATATTCCCTGTAGAGATCTCATCGATTGGTTACATCAAAACCTGAATTCAAGGTTCGCGTGTTACGTATTATCGAAAATGTGAAACCAGTTTCGTTCTCGTTTGCACTTTCGTCGTCGATTTCGGTTGGCCCGGATACTCGCCGAGCTCCTCGCCAGTTCCCCAGCCTATCTCTCCCTCCCGGCCGGCCGGCCGGTTGAAAAACTGGTTAACCCACGCCTGCCGCGAAATCCCCGGAGGGCTGCAGCTGCATCTCTCTCGCGAAGGTGTCGTTGCCACCTGACGTGCACCGTCGTCGTTGTCGTGTGTGACGTAAGCGGGGAGGAAAGTTTCGTCGAGTCAGCGGCGGTGGAGGTCCCTTCGGGGTCCCTCGGCCGTCGTCATCGGTCGGCAACCTTGAAAAGTTCATCGCCGCCCGTGTTCCATCCTGCCCGAATCTCATTCGCAAATCCCGTCCGCGAGGAACTAATATTCTTCTTACAACGTGCCTCTTTCGATCATTTACACATCATACCACATATTTTTTTTATCGAAATATCAATGGCTAAATGAAATTTTGTCATCCTGCAGAAAAATCTGCGGTTTAAATGTGATGACGTAAAAAAAACCGTACGTCGTCACGCATTGATCTTATCTGGAGTAACAGCTGGTATGACGTGATCCAATTTAGGTTTGGAAGGATTCTCTGCACGCGACGAAGAAAAACGCGACGGTCTAATTAAGTAAGTTGACAGCCGTGATACAGCGCGAGACATTTTAACAATGTGGGTCAGTCGGTAAGAGACACGGTTAATCAAAACGTAATCATACAGACTAAATTACATGTAACATCCTCTGAAAAACCGTTACGGCGTGTAGCAATTTTTATGAGCCTCATCTCCCGAGATTATTACTTCCTTGTTCTGTTAATAGAATCTGACACGGGTACAGAAAATTACTGATACAATGTATCAGGAGGAAGTATTTTCAGACCGATTCCTCCCTATTCAAATTTATTGTTAGGCCCATTTTTTCCCGCATGTCCGGCGAGAAAGATATGTGACCGTGGGCGTTCTATACAACTCGATTGATACAATCAGCGAATGCGGGTATCACTCCCTTCTCCACGACACAAGTAATTTAATTCTAACAATGAACAGGAGATCCTATCTGTATACTCAACAAACGATATTCTAATACATTGATGCAAACGAGGAAATGGTACTAAACATCGTTTAAAGAATTCTCAATAAAAAGATTTCCGTAATAATTATTAACATTAACAAAATGAAGCCACGCATTATCCACTGCGATACCGTTAACGCTATATGAGATGGCAATTTTATAATTGATTCGACGAAATTGTCGGTCAATGCGAGTGCCGTTGACTCATTGGTATTCTCGTCTCGCTCGCTGTTAGCAGAACCATCGATTTACTTCCTGTAACGAAATTGTCGACGTCGAATCGATAATTTAGCGGTTGATTAACACTGCGCCGATCTTTTTGCACGTCCTTCGATCAACGGTTTTGCCAGCGTAAGACGGGAGTTTCTGACAAAGCGATTTCAGACAATTAATGTAGGTAATGACAAATGAAGACACAAATCCTAATGAAATAATCTACTAAAGAAAATCTAAGTGTGACTTAGAAATTGGATATAAATCTAAGGTGCTAATAATGTAACAATTATTCCTCTAAAAAATTGTATATCCATAATTTAGAATATTTATATATATTGATCTTAAAAATTCTGACGAAATTATAATGATAGACGACCGTGCGTTTTTTGAAGAAAATGGAACTTCTTTCTCGTCGCTACTGAAACGGGTGACAGGCAAAAATCTGTTGCAAGTAGCACGAGGAGAGACGGCCGACGCGTCTCCTGAATGTCAATTCGCCGCATTCGAAACAAAAGTGGACGTGGTAATTCCGAAGGTACAATTGGCACGTCCCGTCGTTTGCCTCCATGATTTTATGCTAATTCAAAAGCACCGCGCGCCATTCCGCATCCCGAATAAGAACTGCTAATCTCTGGCCATCGGTGCATCGCATTTGCACAATAAAAATTTCACTTTTCATTATTTCTATCTAGAAAGTTCGTCGTGAACTTAAATTCTGTAAAGTCGTCATCCGAACGTCGCGAGTATAACTCGTTGTCCTCGTGGGCGTTAGATATTTTTGCTCGACACTCTTTAAGAACAACGACCTGTCCACTATAACCTGCTTTATGTAGCTGACTTGAACGATAGCGCGCATGCTACCGTTTTGTCTTATCGGCTGCGTTCTCTTTTCCATTATCGCGACTCTTTCGAGCGTCGTAAGTCTCGCGAAAGTTAAAATAAATCCATGCACATTTGGTAGCAACAAATACAAAATACACTCACAGTTATTTATATCAAAATAGATATTATTAATCGTGAGAATAATCCGTGCAGAAATGGTCGCGCAGAGGACAGAAGATTTAAGGGATAGAAAAATCCTGTGTACGAGCGAAGAATAATTTGCAAAACGGAAACAGTGTTGATGGGATTCAGATTGTTTTTAAACCAGCCCACGGCCAATTGACAGCCGCAGACGATGAAAAACAGGCAACCTCAGACGTATGTATATTGCCCTTTGTCCATTCCCATTTGAAATTCTTAAAAGTGTTCGTACCTTCACCCGACCGTTCATCTTTTTTCTCCACCATAAAGGCGAGAATACCAGACAACAATAAGATGAAGAGTGTTCGTTCAGTTAAAGTGCCGGTGGAGACGATAAAAATACCAAGTACCTTGCAATTACATCTGCAGGTAAGCAAGGTTCATGAGTAGTAATGGCTATAAGCGATCCTGCTTCTGTTTCCCGACTACCTCAACAATATAAACCCATTTCTAATACGCGGATAATAGCATCTTCAAACTTGACGTACGAATAAAAAATTGTAAGAAATATTAGATCGCATTGAGCGTCTACTTAAACTTATCTGACGCCTGTATTTCTTATTGCAATTCTTGGATAATTAATTTAGTTTTGAAAATAATCTTGAATATACTTGAACCAATATGCTTGGCTTCGTTAACGGATGATGTTCATAAAACAAAAGAGCACCTGCTCCGCGCTCGACATCCAGCGTTCTTCGAGTTCTAATGAAGCTTTAATAGCCGTTGAGCAGGCTCCGTAAGCGTTTAACAACGATTCCTATATCACTGTGGTTTTATGCGAGGCCCAAGTGCTAATTTCAAAATTGAAAGTGAAACTCGAAACTTTAATCGAGTACTTATTGACTCTGGACTCACTTCATCAACCGATTATAGATCTTTATGTAAAGCTTAACAATGTTCGTACGATAAAAAGTGCGTAAGGAGTGTTTTTCATTAATCCAAAACGTACGTTTAATCGTTTGTAAAAGCCCGTACTGCTGTTAATAACAATAATTAGCGTCGTTACCAATTAACTGTCGGCTAATAACCGAAGAAATTTTTCCTTTTCGAAACCCATTAATGGTTTCCCCTCGCCGCTTTCCACTTCCCTGCGCATGCTCTTTTTTCATGCTAAACGAAATCCGAGAAGAGAAATCGATATGGCCTTGGCGCAAGGTCCAATTAAATCGAAGAAGTTCTCGGTATGAAGTCGATGAGCAAGGATGAGATTCCCGGTAAGCCGGGGTTAACCTCAGATACGAATTCCTACGCTCCTTACTATATCCAGCAAGTCACAGAGAACGATCACACAGTCTACTTCGTTTCATATTTATTATATAAGATCCTGAGTTTTCATGCAAAGCAGAGCGTCCGGAGTTATCAATTTAAAAAATATACGTACACCACCTGATATTTCATCCCCTATACCCCCTGCGCGTTTACAGTGCATTATAAATACGAAATAAATTATAAACTGAAACATTTTACAATGGTGACTTACGATTAGTTATTTGAAACAATTTTTATTGTCAGATTAAAATCTGATCTGAGATAAGGGAAAATCGTCATCGTTACTCGCGCTCGGAAGGGTGCGGTTGGCACTTTAGTGTGACACTAATGAGCAGAACGGTCCCCGCGGCCTGTAATTGGTTAGTTAGCACATTTATTTGATATGAAAACGGCGAACGAAAAATGCGAAGCGCGTGCGTCCTAATTGGCTGCCGGTGCCGTGTGCCATTCCCGGCGTGAATCGTGAACCGATCGATCTGATATCGGATCGTTGACACCGGTGACCGAATAACGTTGCCCTTAACCGTGCCGCTGCGATGTGCGTTTCAATGAAACTGCCATCGACTAATTAACGTTTAACCGGCTAACTGTAATTCCCGGCTAATTTATCATAAACATCAATCTTTCAATTCTACGTTTTTTACGAATTCAGCCCAGCTTCAAATATTATAATTCTCCGTTCCCATGTTTTCAATTAACATTACTGATAACTCGATTAGAAACAAATCAGCGTGTTCAGATTCCCAAACTTTTGGAGGAAGTAATCGATAGAGCCCACGGTTCCATCCGAACAAATTGCAGGAAGGTATAAACGCGTGAAATAATTGTTGCACTCTATTACGATTCCCGACCTTGGCTCCCATAAAAGTGTTTAATCGCGCATTCTGCATCATCACGCCGCTTTCCATCTTCCTACCTGCAGCACTCGTGACTGGATCGCATTCGAGCTTTGTCTTCGCCGGGAGAAACACCGCCACACCCTGGGCAACCACCGCCGGGTAATAATAATTGTTTGCGCGCTTACATCGAAAATGGCGTCCTTGTCCTTGCAAGGCTACGCGCGCTCGCCGCCACTCTCGGCTCGTTTTCTTTTCCTCGCGGGCCGACACGCCACAACCAACACCGTGGGAAGATCGCCGCCGCCGCCGCCGCCGCCGCGGTGCGCGATCGCGATGGACCCTCCGGCTCGCCTTGACTGATCCTTTCCACAGATTAGTCGCTATCACGCGTATACCCACTAAACGCGACTGCGGTAAATATAGAATTAAATGGACCGAGACATCGCTACCGACGGTATTAATAAACCCCGCGTTTCACGTACTAGGCGAGCGTTAGCCGGCGTCACCTCGGATCTCTATCTACAGTTCCTAGGTTCCGTAATATTTCAACCGTTAGCAGGTGCTCGCTTATTTCCACCCGTTGCGAAAAGAGGATGCTGCGATACTCGCGGGGATTATCAATTGAAATTTCAGTGGAGCGTTCATACGTTAGGTTCTCGGTGCAGGATCAATGACATTAGATAGATCCGGAGGCGTCCTGGTCCATGGAAATTTCAATGGAGCATCCATGAATTAGATTTTCGATACAGAATCCATTTGGCATTCTTTTTAGGCCTTGTTTGGTAATGGAAGATGGTACGAACGACCACTTCGGACCCTGTGTTATCCCTACTCTTACACAGCGACCTGTATATGGTCCAGATTTCTTGGGTGCACCCAAGGAAGCTTGTTCAACAAGCCATAAAGAAATGTAACGGCCGAATAAATGCTGCTATAATGTATTTCGAGGATAAGGATGCCGAGCGACTCGCTGGTCGTAAATGTTTATCAGCTACACTGGCTCGACGCTTTGGCCAGCGCATACTTGCAGCCTCAGTGATATACACGGGCAATTGTTAGAAATCCAATAGTTGTAATCAATGATCTATACCGAGGATTGTTTCGATATTTGAAACGAATTCCTGCCGTTAATAATACTACCTCGCTCTATATATTAATGTTGCGAGATAAATACTAAAAATACTCGACGTTTCACCAAATTTGGATCGTCGGTGTTAAATACTTAAAATACGTAGTTTATAGCCTGTCGCGTGATGTCACCCGAGATTGTAAAAAAGGTGAAAGAAGCGCCTTGGTACCATTTCGGTGGGACCTTTTGTACTCTTTCGCAACCGGAGGACACTTTGTTTATAACACAATCCGCAGCAAAGATCTGCTAACACCGAATTGCGAAATATCCGACTGAGATCTACACTCGGCGGTATGTGAATTGTTCAATCAGAGAATTCATAAATTCGCGTGGATGTGACAACAGCCCGCTAATGCTCCTGTTACACAACTCTTATCTCGACATTACAATTTCCTTCCTGTCTGTCAAGCAGGACGCGTACACCCCCTTTCATAAGTCTTACACGCACTGAACGTGATATTTTAGTGGCATAAATGAGGAACATAAAATTTGTGATACTAATTAAGAAATAATACTAATTCTTCGTTAAATATGAAAAGTTGTTTGCATAATCTCATTGAAACTATCATCATGATTCTCAACGCTTTGCTACATGTTTAATATGCGACTCTGTGCGATTTCAATAATTGCCAGACTCCTAATGATAGATGTACGGAAACGCAGTAGGACTTCTGAACGTAGGTGTACACAGGATACCTCGTCCATGGATGTGGCAACGATCTCGTGTACCGTACACGTTGTCGTTACACGTCAGGAGTGTGTGCAATCGGCGAACAAAAGCGTACGATTCCCTATAGGAGGGAGTAGAAAAAAGGCTAAAGAAGAACGGTATAAACGAGCGTGCGAACTCGGTATCAGCGACTATGTGATGCAACGAGGGAGATTCGTAGCCGACAATGAAACTCAAGGTCGTTCCACTTTCCAACATTCCCAGGAACCGTCGAGATTTTTTATTATCGCGTCCGACGAAAGGCGAATAAAATGATATAATTAAATATACATCTCGCGAGGTCAACCCGTGTACCATCTGCCTTTACCGTCGAAGATAACTGTATAAGGCGAGGCCTCATGAGTACGGCTCGGGTGTAAACTTTTATTTTAGACTCTTTTAAAGTACGCTGCTTTTTAAGGCGTTGCAATGAGATAAGGACTCGGTTACACCGATGATGACGCATAATGAAAATAAAATTTACTCGAGTTCACTGAGAAAATAAAAGTGTACAACACGGGTTCAGCTTCTACGGAGCTGGTATCGTGCCGTAGCTAATTCAGCGTCAGCGAGTAGCATCGGCTGGCTTGTACCCTGTCAAAGCATCGATGCTCGTAACCAGAAACGCGTACACGACTTCAGTTACCACACCCGATTACGTTTCCCGAGAAAACTATTAAGGGCGGTTCGCTTCTGTAGACCGGTGAACAGTTTGAACGCGAACACAATAGGACCCCTATTGAATAAGCCCACGTCTCTTCTAAGGCAAGCGTATTCTGTTAGCTGGGAGGACTCCAGGCGAAGTTCGCTCGGCTGGGCCCTGGTAGTACGGCCACTGACAGCCTGCATGTAGTAGAGGCGGAACGATACAACCAGTTGGCTGTGTGTTAGTGTCAGTGGGCCTCTTACGCTGGGCCCCAGTCACGCCGGGCGTCAGTGACTTCGCGTCCGCCGGCTCGATCGCTTCTTCTTCTACCTTAACCGTGCCTGTCTCCCGTTTGTGACTTCGCATCCAAACGACAGTGAAATTGTATCGTGTATCGAATCGAAGGAAGGATTCAAATTTTCCAGATTTCACAGATTCTTCCGCTCGTTTCTGTCGTTGGAATCATTATAAAAAATTATCTGGATGGGGATTAAATTCAACGATGAAGAAACGTGAGAACACTGTGACGCATAAAATTCTAAACGGAGGATTCTAGATCGAATGAGTTACAATTGAATGGGAGAAAAAAGTATTCTCAAGGGTGATCCTTGCAAATGGATCAGGACTCGCGTGATACTCTGATCCGGAATGTTCGAAGGAAATCGTGAAACCGGTCCACGATCAGCTGTTTGGAAGAATGACGCAACGTTTTCTACCGAAGAGGAAGAGATGAAGTGCGGGCAACGTTCGCGAAGGACACGTAGAAGGGAATTTCCACGGTGCTGAGCGCGATTCGTAACGCGAGGGATTCGAGGTTTCGCAAGCGAGCGGTCGATCTACCTCACTGCCGCTGTTGCTCCCGGGGTAACAGTTAGTGTTCAGTGAATGAGTTTCAGGTTTGATCGAAATCGATTCTGAAACGTCTCGGCCGGCTGATCCGCCAGACGGTGCGGGCAGTGGAAAGTGACAGTGGCGGTCGGACAGTGGCATAACCGAAGAAAGTGGCCGGACTTGTCGCTAATTGCCAGTCAATTTCCGTTTTCCTGGTAACGAAAACGAAAGATGCCGTCGAACGCGGGATTCGTTCCGGCGTGGCTGAGAATCGACGCCGTGCCGCTCTCGAAAGTTCCCAAGAAACGTCTCAAAGCTACCTCGCTTAGTTTCAATCATTAACGATGCGCGATCGCGTGATCAATCGGCAAGAAACGATACGATTAAACAGTCCGCAGCTTCGACGTGAGATTCGTGAGAGTAAATAGAATATTTCGCGTGGGACAATGTCGTCGAACGGTGAATTTTCGACGATGTCCAGTGAGGAGCCCTCGTTGCCGAAATCGCTGCCCAGCTCGAGGGAAGCGACAGCGGAGGGCAGTTCCGGTTCCGGCGGTGGCTATATGCCCCTTCGTGAATTCCTCGATCGGTTCTCGTTACCGAGAGTGGTCAGGCTCGAAGGTACCGGCGGCAGGCCCGTGCTGCTTTACAAACAGCAACAGAGATCGCTTCGAGTCACCGCGACCCTGCTAATACACCGCTATCGACACGACGTTAAGGTGGGACCGGAAATTGTCATCCCAGAGGGTTACCCAGGTAAATTTTCTCCTAACTCTCTGCTTCTTTAACCTTGCAAATTGCCCTTCGAGCATCGTTCGACGCGTTAAAAAAAACATTTGCACGCATCGTTTCAGTCGATTTCATCACGCATTCAATTCAATTGATCTGATATGTAACTCGTCTTTGACCTGGTTCGCCTATTCAGGATAACCAGCAATCGTATTGTACCTTGCAATTATAATAGCTTCAGATTCATACGACTGCTATTTCAATTTGTAATTTGAAAAACTATCGCTAACCGTTGCGAAACCAGTTGAATCAGAAATTGAATAGTAAGAAGAAATAACATCGACGGTTTATAATTGACAGTGAACCATAATCGCTCGGCTTTTAATACGACCTGTATCCGGGCTTTTCAGGAAAACGTAAATTATGCCCGGCAAAAGCAAACGGGAACGGTTGTGATAACCAGCTTAGATCACTGGAACAGGTTATACTACAGTACGCCTCGCGTTTTCAACAAGGATGCTAATGCTCCCTTGGCGAGAACCAGGTTGCCTATCGGGGAACCTGTCCCCTTTTGCTTTTGAATCGTAAAACACCTCGCGAGCACTAAGTTGCAAACCGCCGACCTACAGATATCAGGCCCTTTCACGTATACTGGCCCTTCGCCGTGAAAATTATGGCATGATAAACCCGAGTAACGCGAACCTATTAGTTTGCATCGAGCTCGAACGAATCGCGAGACTGCTGGCCCTGAAATGATACCTGATTCCGTGAAAAATTCATGCGAATTGCACGTATCTTGAATCGCTATGCAACTCCGAACGAGAACGTCCTCGACCTCATCGGATCTAATGAAAACTCGACGAGTGGGATCAGCCTGTTACTCATAAATTGCGACAGCTCCGAAGTAACGCCTAACGGATTAACCCGTCAATCGGCCGACGAAAGGTTGCAATCAGTGTGACGTCAATGCGTGAAAAAACCTGTTACGAATTTCGTGTTGTGCACGGTAGGCCGTTGATTCATCGATGAAAAATGCGATTGCGATACTTTTACTATTGACGCGCGTCGTCCCACGTACCAAACCATGAATGAATCATTGTCCGGCGTTTGTTTAAATAATCGTTGGGTCTACGCTGACCTTTCGGACCGACGTTGATGTATGCGTAATAGGAAACGTAAGACGGTTCATTAATGAGAGTTTGTTACGTTTGCAACATTTGTCTTGTTACGTGAGATTACGCAACGTCCACCGCTAATATTAGAATTGAATTTAGTAACGGCGATGCTAATTTGATGCGGGAAATCACTGATCGCCCGATTGATCTCCTTTAATTTGTTCTGCAGAATAAATAAGAATGATCGCTCGGTGACATGACAAATTGGCGTGCTCCAATTTATCGTGCGCGAATAACGCGAGGCTAAGCGTTTTACAACCAGCTCGTAAATATGTACGCGGTTCTTCGTGCTCGAACGCGGATTATATCGAACAAGCACTAACAGTAAATTGGCTAAGGGAACATTATTTAACGCCTACGAATTCGCTATAAGTGCGGCGCGATTCACGATGAGCCTCTCGCGAGCGTGATAAAAACTTGACCCGTGCCCACGTGACAACCGTACTTCCATTCTTCCCTCAGCTTTGTCTCGGCCGAATAATACAAAGAAATTCCCGACGCAATTTCCTAAGTATCTTATCGCTTTCGAGATAAACGATTATTGTTCCTTGAAGCAGAGAAGATGATGTGAAAATGATTTAATATTTTCTAATTAACTGTCAATGGCTTTAAGTAGGTATCAACAGATTGATTCAATGGATATTCTTAAAATCGAGTTCTCCTGTAGGTGAATCTTCATTAGGTGAATCGATCAGAGGCCAATCAAGGCCCAACTCTTTGTGGTACGGACAGGAAATTCTCAGGTGCCCAAGGTGGCTAAGTGCTACCCGGGTAACTGTTCCACCGGGCACTTTTCCTTCTGCGTCATCGTGGAATTCAACCGGCGCGATCGGTTCCGTTCCGAGCGGACACTTTCGTCACCCAACTTAAATCCCATTTGTCCGACGCACGTGCATGAAATGCGCGATCGTGCTCCAACGCAACGATCCGATTCAATCGAATTACAACCAGCTCGGCGCTACTGACCTGCACAATTTCTTGCCACCAAATCACTACGAATCAATTTTCTGAATTAACATACGATACGAAGATTTCATGTACCGTAAACAGATGCGCGCGAGACACGAAGTATTCACACGATGCATAATTTTCGTCTGATCATTTTGAATCTTATTTCCTAAATCGGTATACCGAATGATTTGTTTTACATAAATATCTGAGGTCCGTGGAAATTGTTTATCAGCTCGTCTTGAACAAGTTAAAAATTGCATTATGCAAATAGGTAACTGTACGCCATTTAACGACGTTTCTAAGTAGTAATTCTTCACGTTTAATGATAGACCGGAGTATCTCTTACATTGGAACGTGTTTTTCAGCTGGGTTCGTTACACGTACGGTGCATTTCCAAGCGAGTTTTTCACCCCTGCCAATCACTATAGTATTTAACTAAAAGATTAGGTTTGAGTTAAAAGCCAGCAACAGGATTTACACACCTGTCGTGGCCTCCTGCGTAGATAATAACTCAACTCGTAGGACATAAACAGATGGTCGTTTTTACGGTCCATTGAAATTAAAATCAATCCTCTTCTTTGTTGATCAGAAGTGTATTACAATTTCATAAGATATCTCCACTCTCGTTTCTCTCTGCGGAGATACACACACCGTCCTGGTGATCCTTTTTACTCTGTTTGAAGAATGTCTTCATTTCTCCGGAAAAAGTTGAGAAAAATCCTCGCTGCTTTTTGTAACCTGTCGTAAGCTGATTACGATGATTTATGGCGAACGCGAGTGCATGCTCCCCGTCCTGGATTATTTCTTGCGCGTTTTCTTTTTTTTTCCTTTTTTCTTTTTATCTTTCTGCCCTCGCGTGCGCTTCGCCGTATCGACGCTCACGGGATTCCATTTGTTTAATAAATCTTTAACGCAGAAATCCGTAGACGAATATCGTCAATAATAATAAAATCCGACGCACATTCGATTACAAAGTCGAGATCGTTAGCTAGCAAGAAACTGAAACGACGCGATACGAAACAGTATACTTTTGAATGAGCCTCATAAACTAGCAGTGAAAATTGAACGTAAAGAGCAGAACTCGTGTATAATAACTTCTAATTGTTTTATAAGACGTCCCGTTTTATAACCGTAAAACTGCATGTCAAGTTTACATCTTGACTACATTCCATGCCGTTTTATGACACCACGAGGGAAGCAATAAACCTTCTTCGTAACCCCGATCCTGATTAGCGCCTATTACGTTTTTATAATATACTATTATCGGGGTAAATAAAAATTACAACTGCCAATACGACAAATCGTTTCTGACTCGATGACCTCCAGAGATTTTTATGCACTCGAAAGTACACCTGACGCAAGTTTTATTATTTGGTCTCCTTCCCTTTAACGCAGGATAGTTTTTATCCGGTAAAAACTAAAAGTGATGAAACAGTTGATGCTTTCACTTGAACCGGACGATTCCTTAGGCGGCTATTGTTGCGAGTCCCGGTTGGAATCGGTAGTGAGGGAGAAATGGAATATACGTCCGAGGGAACTTGAACCTTCAACCGGGATAAAATTACTAGGGGAAGATTCAGCCGTGCATCCGATTCCAGGGACTGATAGCGACGATGGACGATATCGCACAAATCACCGGCTCACTTAACTACTATTCGTGCAAACCCTCGGCTTAGACTCCGGGCTCCAGTTTACAGTAATTTATTAGGCGTGTAAACCTCCAGCTCTCCGCGGCGAGGTCGACGGCCGGCGTCCCTCTCATCAGGAGACCTTCGGCTCCGAACATTTTTTTCTCCCCTTCTGTGCCCCGCGACGCGACTCGAGATATTCGCTTCCGATACTTTTTACAGAATCAAAGCTCAACTACGCCTCCGTTCAACCCTCGTAAAATCCATCACCGACGTTCTGACAAATTCGTCAGATCTCCGT
>SHCU01000197.1:162639-176925 GCA_004307685.1 Ceratina australensis | reverse complement strand
ACGTAAATCCTGTTCGATATCAAAAACTTCGCCGACTGATTTACATCGGTAATAATCAAATTTTTCTATCACACAAATGTATGACAAAAAATAGATTAGAAAAAATAGAAGCTTCTTACTGTATGTACTAAAATACACTATCTCGAAAATGAGAGTATGTACTTAAACCTGTGTGTCCATAGATTATAGATGAGATGAAATGAATTCGCAGATGTCAAAGGGAAAATGTAATAATAACGAAACGTGAATGTCAGTTCCCTCATTAATAAATTACACAGGCACGGACAGTCATCAATGCTCGTGTTCCCATGTCTGAATAACATTACTCACGAGTCAATTGACTAGTAAAATTTGCATTCAATCGTAGAAAGTATTATTCCCGTACGCCTAATGCTTCTACAAGAACCTCTCCCTTAAAATATGGTCACGCGACATTCCTTTCTCTAATTGAAATTTCAAAAAATCTATAGCATTCGGGAGGTGCAATGCTTTAGTGATCAAACTTCGTTTCAATTTAGCTTATTATTTCTAGGATGGTTTTCTGTGATATCTGGTAATAATACAACGGGCAACGCGAGAGTATACAGAAGAGTGGATTCCCTGGTGCGAGCTGGGGTACCAGCGTTCCTACTGGCTGCACCTTTAAGAGCGTATATCTTAACTCACTCAAAAATGGGTAAGTGGAAAATATTCAATAAGAGCTAATAAAAATATGAAGAACCTTTTGATAAGAAAAATATCAACACGTGGAAGTTAAAAATAAACTTAAGAACCAAGAAAATATGTAAAAGACGTAAAAAGTGATGAACTAATAACGCCTGCGAACGTATTAATACCAAGAACCGATGTTCTTGACCTAAATGCATATATAGCATTGATACCTTGACTCGACAAAAAGGATAAATACGCGGAATGCGCAAATTATACGTTCTGAATGGTAGTAGAAAGTTAAAAGGCGTATGCAATAACGGAAGTGCGCAACCCAATGATATAAGAGGCGTGATACAAAAACATTCAAGTTCTGTTTTACACCTAGGGCTATCAATTTTCAGTCTACTCCATAGATAAAATAAAATGTTTTCTCTAGAGCCAACTTTTACTAGGTTCATAAATACGTCTGTTATGTCCGACGTACACCGTCCTATTTCACTTGCTTAACGAAACTAAATACACAGAATTAAGATTGTAACTCGATCTTTCCCGTTCTATTGATCTTTGAATACGAGACACCCTGAAATTATTTTCGTTTTCAAATTCGACCTCGGTTCTAAACCAAGACGAAACGCGAGAAGAGCTTCACGACCGCAAATCGTGCACCGCAAACAGCGAGAATTCTACCTGCGGTCACAAATGGTTTAGCCGCAATTGGAACTGTTTCAAAAATACTTCCTTTCCCTGATCTCCCTTCACACCTAACTCATTTAAACATACGGAAAAATGCAGAGTACATAAATAATTAGAGAAATAATTTAAACACAGAATATGCTAAAACTATTAAAAGCATAAAACATGCAGAGTACAATAAAATGATCACCGCACCTCAATTATATATATTATGCAATTAGCAGTTTATCAACGCCTTTCACTGCAGGCGCGAGTAATCACAACGTTAGTTGCGCAATGATTTTCTTAATCTTGTGTTTTCACTTATAATAAGACATATAAAATGGTTATCATGCAACAAGCGCAATAAATTAGCAGTGAAAACAAATCCGAAAGTGCAAAGCAATATGCAAACAGCCTGTTACGTTCAGACGCATTTGCAAATAAGTCGTGCTTTAATACTTTTCAAAAATACCTTGTACTTTCAATTAATATAATATTTATTTAGCTTGTATTAAAGTGAGAACTGTTTATTAATTTTCAGAGAATGGCAATTTACGAGCTCATTACACGAAGACCACGATCAGAGCAGGGGAGATTCTACGGTTAATAGCCGTGTTTCAAGACACGAGGAAGTGTACTACGGTTTCCTTCGGAATTTCCGGTAGCTCCTCTGAAAAGGATCAGTACGCGCAATGCTTGGATCCGCACGGTCGCGAGGTGTTCGCACCTTTGTCGGCAAGGGGAGAGTTTTATGCTGTTTGCCAAAACGGGAGCATCGACACCGGTAGCGACGCGGTATTGTACAAAGTGCATCATCTCGCAAAAAGACCGCTACCTCTCAGGGTAAATATTTGTTTTTGCCATTCTCTACCTCTTATTTTCAATTCAAATTTCTCATGTTTCACGACAATTGTATGCGTAGTATAAGGATATTTTTGATTTGCCAAGAATGCAGATACTGTATCTAGTATCACATTCTAAACGTAGAAAAATGACGCAGATAATTGACTCACCGTTGATGGCTTCAGGTTCGTTTGATAGCTGGTCCATTGCCCGTACCACTGCCAAGGGAATACGGTGGCTTGATGCAACTTGAAAGCTCGACGCGGGGTCCGATTGTTTTAGGATGCATCGTACCGGAGCGGCCGGTTCATAATCCCGAAATGCTCGAGTTGGTTGTGACCGGAAACGGTGCGCCGAGGGTCAGAAGGGCACGATTAGGGTATCCATCGGAAGCTAGGCTTTTGGCTTCGCCAAAAATGCAACGATTATTATCCGCCTGCAGGTAAACCAATTCCATTACTAAAGGCATTTATTCCCTTGAACGATTGTCAAATCATAAAACGAACAATCCAATTTCTGTTCACATCCCAATCCTCTAATCACTGGCATATTTTAGTCAGTGATTAGAAATTGGAACATTTAATCTCGCGAAAACAAATGAAAATTGACATCACAAAGAAATAATTTCGGACTTCACAGATACAGTGTCATAAAAGCCGAAATTATTTCCTTGCCAATTAACTATATCCTGAACGAGTATTGTACACAGATGATTGACATAGACATACGTAATGTACTGAAAAAATATATATTGGTATATTAACCTGTTTTTCCACTTTAGCCGGGCTGTCGGCGACCGTGCAACCGAGCCGCGGGTAGCACCACTAAAACTGCATCCAGTCGGCGAGGACCTCAAAGAGATGCACTTGAAGAAAATTAAGCCGAAGCCAGAGACGACGCCGATCCTTCAAAGTTTGAAGAACGGTCTCGAACAACTGAAGAAGAGCACTGTCCGCGAGAAGAGTCAAACCAGGCAGAATTGTCGTAGCGGATTCCTCGACAAGATATCGAAACTCGCCCAAGGTAGCCGCGGCAGGAATCCTGCGAAAAAATCGGCCTCGTTCACGTTCGCCATTAAACCAGAGATTGCGATGCGTTGCCACGAACGTTACTCCAGCCTGGAACCGGAAACTACCTCTCACCCCTCACAATCAAACTCTTCGAAACAACCGGTACAACGTTCGGCGTCCACGAGCGTTTTAGAAATGCCAAGTAACGTCGAGTTGCAACCGAATTACTCACGTGTTAGGGACAGCCTCACGCCCGTGCCATCGCTACCCAAGTTGTCCAGGACTAAAGCCGATGAGATTTACGCGGAGATTTGTGATGACGCCGTGTCGAAGGTCCAAAGGTGTCCCGGGAGTCACGTGATGGCTAGGATAAAAATTGTTGTGAAGGGCCGTGATTCGCCGGCGTCGCTATCGAACATGATCGTTAACGATTCTCGATACGCCTACGCGAATTCGATGGTGACGAGCGAGCAAATCGATTCGATTATCACCACGGAGGACGAAGTTATATATAACACGATATTTTAAGCATGGAAGCTCGTTAGTTTATCGCGTATGTTTAATTTAACCGGCTGTGTTTACTGACCCAGGTCCCAGGAGTTTTCGACTTAATTAATAGGCTGCTTTGTTGCTGTTGTTGTTGTTATTGTTGCCGGCTTGCCGACTTCGATACGTTACGGAGTCAAAGTCGACACCTGTTCGCGCGCGACGATTCACAGTCTATTAATGGCGGTTGAACCTGTATTATAGTAAATCGAAAACATCGTACGAAGTAAGTAATAATAATTGCTTGTAAATATCTTTGCCATACGTACTAACAGTAGCGATGAAAATGAATAGAATTTTGAGAGAGATCGAAAATTTGTTTCGTTATCAGGAAATCGGAGGCGACGAAATAAAATGAATGTGCGTAAAGAATATGAACAGCTTTACTTTCCATAGAAAAATACAAATTATACTTTCTTCTTTTTTGACAATTTAGCTCTAAATGGTTTCCTCTTGCTCCAAGATTTCTTATTTCTTTCTTTCTTTTTCCTCGGAATCTCTTCTATCACTTTCTTCATGATATCTACGGCCTTCTCATTATCCTCGTTTAGCTTTAATTCGACATTAATATCAGGGTATTTCCCGGAAAATCCTTTTGGAAACAGTGGCTTTAACATAAGAGATGCCAGTTGTCGCTTCTTCACCTTTAATTGATGCTTCAAATCCGCTGTTTCCTTTACTTCCGATGCTAATTCCCTGGAAAATAAAATTGTTTCCTGTATAATAAATA
Source organism: Ceratina australensis (assembly GCA_004307685.1). Lineage (NCBI taxonomy): Eukaryota > Metazoa > Arthropoda > Insecta > Hymenoptera > Apidae > Ceratina > Ceratina australensis. The sequence continues at coordinate 172,470 of SHCU01000197.1, read as the reverse complement.
AACCAATAATCCTTGTTACTTTGTATAATGAATATGAATTTTACTCTTCATCCTCTTCCAGAACCAAATCCATATCTTCAACTGCCTTGCGTAACCAACCCTTCTGTGAATTATCCCTGCGACTCCTTAACTCCAGCTTATCAATTTCTCGGGCGATATCAACCCTCTCCTTAACAGCAATCAACAGGCGGTCAACCACAGGGAACATAGGTAAGTCTTCCGCTACAATTCAAACAATTACATAGACACTTGAAGTAGAAATTATTGAATGGAAGATTATTTAATTCCTTCACGTACTACGACCAAGCGTTTTACACAGTTTACTGTAATTTGGTTTCTCTGATGGTTCCATCATAAGAACAGTTATGCCTTCTTTCTGTGCTCTCGCTGTTCGTCCACTTCGATGTACATAGCTCTAAAAAGTAATCAAAATACATACTTGTAAAAGGCAAGTCGTTCGATTTTACATACTTCGCTTGTTCGAGGAACTTGATAATGTATCACGTGCTCGACGTTTGGAATATCTAAACCTCTTGCAGCTACATCAGTAGCTATCAATAATCCATTCTCATCCGCCTGAAACCTACAATTTTTTCTTTGTCATTTAAGAATGAAATTCAATTGTAATGTTGTTTACCTTTCCAAATTTTTTAATCGCTGCCTTTGCTGCATGCTCGCGTGCAATGGTAATGGGTTGCAATCGAGTATTCCGAAAAGTGTAGCTAACCGTTTTACGCAACCGATACTATTACAGAATACTAATGTTCTGCCAACGTGTTTCTTTAGGAAGTAATACAAATAATAATCTTTATGATCTATTGTACACGCGATTCGACATTCCGTTAGATTACTTGCGGTACCTGCAGAATTATATCTTGTAACATTAACTGCGTCAATTACTTCCTCTCATATGAGATACACACCTGATTCTTTTGTAACGTCAACTATTTTCGGATTTTTTATTCCTACCAAGTCCATAATCTTTTGTAATTTTTGACCAGATGTTAACTTATGTATTCGACTCTTAACGTGCTTCCTCTTTTTCCTCTGCAAGTATTCTGGAATGTCATGCACCATAGTTAACGTCGCAGAAAATACGAATGTCTGCCTCGCGCTCGATGTTTTTTCATTCATATTTATCTTCTCCAGCAATTGCTGCAGTTCTTGGAAATGGCCTCTTTCTAACATCCTGTCCGTTTCATCAATAGCCAGATATCTATTTCGTGATTAGACGTACATATAAAATTTGTGCATACAGTTATTTCGTAAAGAAACATACTTAACAGAATCCACTTGACTAAGATGAGGATTACCCTGCTGAATCAATTCCCATAATCTACCAGGTGTAGCAATTACGATCTCAGGACCTTTACTCAATATCCTCTCTTGCTTAACTGCAGCCATTCCTCCTAGCACCACTGCTATCTAAAGAATATTAATCCTTATCAGTACATCCTTTGTATTTAATTCTTACATTTTGAATACTCACTTTTATATCTGTATACTTCACTGCCTTAGACAAATGATCTTTGATCTGAATAGCAAGTTCACGAGTTGGGGTCAATATTAATGCATACAATGGTTTTCTTGTATAATTCCGTGGCTTTTCGAATTCTACATTATTAATTACACGTATACAGCCTATGCTATTTTCATTAATATCTTCTTCCTCGTAATCAGATTCTGAAGAACTACCATCGTCCTGTTTTATTTCAGAATCTGAACAAATCCAACCTTTGCTCTCAATATTTGAACCGAGTACACCAGATTCTGTGCCTGATTCATCTGAATGCTTAATCTTTAATTCCAAGATACCATTTATAATTGGTATGCCAAATGCCAATGTTTTTCCACTGCCAGTTTCGGCAGCACCTAAAATATCTCTATGCCCCAATATTGCTGGTGGCAGAGTTAAAGCTTGAATAGGTGTAGGCTGATAAAATTGCTGATCCTTCAATGCCTTTAGTACAGGTGTCGGTACACCCAACATACTCCATTGTTGCATATCAGAAAGATTGTTTTCGTCATCACTTTTATTCGTATGATTTATAGGTTCATGTAAATTTGTAGGAGGTGGATTTTTCACCCTTTTTTTATTATTTGTTCCTTTACGATTTATTTGTTTAGTTTTCACTACTTTTGCTTTCTTCGGTGATTCATTGGCATCTACCTCTTCTTCTTGCCATTTGTTAGAAAATTTACGTTTTGGTGGTGATACCTATAAATCTAACTTAGTTAAAATCTTTTACAGTGAATTAAAGTCTCTAAAGAAATATAGTTTTTACCTTAGCTGTCTTATTGCTACTTGTTCCATTGCTAATTACAATCTTTCTCTTATTATCTTCATGTTCTAATTTGTAGTCGGTTAACTCCTCGATACCGATTAAACCATCAACATCACCGGAAAGTACAGAACCTTCTAACTTCAGTGGCTTCCATTCACCCAAATGCCCGAGCTTTTTTTTAGTCATAATTCTCGCATGAACAAAAATTACTTTCCTACGTTTTAACCTTACAACTATGGAGTTTGAAAGCACGTGGTCATACACGCAAGGTTCCACTGACACACATTCACATGTCCAGCGGTACACACAGGGAAGGCACTAAATAAAAGAGTATAGCTTACAAAATTATTTTTTTATTTACACAGGGCTGCATACAATAATCTTGAGATGATAGAGATAAAAATATACAATTATCTATTTTGATTTACATTAACATTTCCATCAGCAGCTTCAGTTTTCTGTTCTGCAGTCAAATGCAATTCTGAAAATCCTAATTTTTCCAACTGGGCAGCAGTTGCATTTACTTCCGTCTGTTCTAACGAAGTTGATTCAATCTTTTGCAGTCCAATTGTTTGCATACTGGCAACTGATAATTTTTTTGAAATCGGTAATAAAGAAGCCAATGGTTCCAAAATATTTTCTCTATTTAAATAAGTAATTCCCTGTAAAGAAATCAGATGCGAGTCTTTGTTAGTTCCATTTGAAATGAATACGATTTTCATACCTCTGTTTGCAGTAAGTTCTCCGAAACTCCCAAATGAATTGCAGTTTGACTCGGTGGGAAAATAGCATGAACACAGTATTGTACATAAGGAATTAATTGTTCACTTAGGCATTCTATAAATCGTAGCATGTTCTCCCTTTCTGAAGCCGCGAAAGCCTGTGAGATAAACGCGTTATCTATATAATTAATCAAAATATAAGAGAAACGCAAAATGAGATCTATTATCTTACTTGCTGTTCTTGTTTGTAAAAAAGTAAAATAGCTTTCGCTACGTTCCGTAAAGAATCCTGCAAAGTTTTTGTACAAATGACGGAAAGCGCTATGGGCGGACAAAGCCTTATTTCATTAAAAGTAGATATTAGTCCATTACAATATTCAGCTAAAGGATAGAACTCCACTAATTGTTCTGGTGGACTTTCCTATGAAATAGTTTTTTGTTAGATCATAAATTGTAAACGCAAATATGCAGCAATATAAATAATTACTTACTGACTTAACAGTAGTAGTAGTCATTTTAATATTGGTCTTCTGCGTTTTATTAATCAGTGTAAACGATTCCATATCTTTCTCGAATTTCTTTGTTGCCTTACGGACACTGGATTCGAACTTTTCCCGAATAACGCGTACAAATATATCGGACATTCGGCCAGTGAAATCAGCACCTACTCTACCGAATGATAAACCGAAATATGTACACTGGCCCAAGATAGAATCTATGGATGTAACACCAGGCAAATCGTGTTCCAAAGTCGTTAAAAATTGTGATATCTAAGCAGAAGAAGATCTATTAAATGATATGCACATGAGACACAGAGAGTTCAACGTACTTTTTCTTCGATCCAGTGATAGAATATAGCACACTCGTTTACTGTTGGATCTCTTCCTGGTATTATCAACTCATCATCATTAAACATCGCTTTATATTGCGTAATTATATTAAAGAGGTGTATCCTCGATAATTCGATCGTTTTCGTTATATGTATATTAGCTGTTCAAAGATATATATGATTAAATTGCAAATGGAATAGTTATTCATAAAATTAACTTACGATCGTCTTTGGGGATCGCGCTTAGCAAACTTTGTAACCAGCTGTCACGAGCTTGCAAAAATTTAATACGCAATTCCGGCTCTGTGAACGCATCCATTGATCTCAATAAGCCGACAAGTTGCAAACATCTCGCGAGTGGCAGATCTCCTCTCAATGAGCCCACAACTTGTCCTACCATGCCTGACCAACTGCTTTCAATTTCTGCTACTATGGACTAAATGATTAATTAAACGATTAAACGATTTATACTTTCCATCAGCCTTTTAAGCAAATTGTATTATACCGATATGATGGGAATATCTCCATGCTTAGCTCCTAACTGACGAGCATATTGGGATAACTCTAATGCTTCATTGTATTGATTGCTCCTCAAGCAGGATTCCATCAGCTGAGGCATTTCAAGTATTTCAAGTAATTCTGCATTTCTTGTTAATGTTAGACTATTAATTCTCCTATGCGTATTTATGTCCTTCGATTTATCGCAAAAGGACTGGCACTTTTCCATAAAATTTGGTATCTTTTGTACGAGACCATTGAGATGGCTCTCTGTCTCATTAAACTTGAAAACATATATTTCTGTTAGTAGCTGCATTTTTAATATCAGTAGAATGATTAAAACTTGTTAGATTATTACTTGTTTAAATATCTCCCTGGAACTTTCTGCGGTTTGAATGAAAGTTTTATAGTTTGCAAATACTAATTCTTGTGTGGTTTGCAATACTGAAGTCTTCTCATCATTTAAGTGATCTGGTTCCTTACCTAAGGAAGAAATATAAGTTAAATTCTGCTTTAAGCAACAGAATTATGATTTAAACACAATGTATTACTCAGTTGATCAACATCATAGCCACCAAGTTTTGATAAGTATTGATAAAATTCTGGATTCTCCTTCCATGATTCTGAAAAAATTATATGCCATTTCGTTTGAATATTAAGGATAAAGTGTTAGGCGATCATTAAATATAATATTATTAGAGTAAAAGCAAGTCACCTGGAATGCCATTTGGAAATATGAGGTTTATAACATTCTCAGTCTCGATATCCATTTTTTATTTAAATAATACATTTGTCGGTTTATTTGTATTATTATTTATTATCTCTACAACATCTGGAATGAAATGATTTTCAATTTAAATACGAAATGTAACCTCAGAGCATAAGCTGGCGAAGTCAGAGCTGACAGCTCAGCTGCTCGGCTAGGCGGCTAGGGCTAGGCTAGGCTTAAACTTATCTACATATTCTCTCAGTAGTGGGGGGATACAGGGCTGAATATAAGCATTATAACCCTCTTCTCCTAGTTTATAATTGTTTATAAAGTTTAAATAATAAGTAACAGCAATGATTTCGAGATACAGGAATTCTGTTTGTATTTTTGGCAAATACATGCAGGTAATAGCATGTTATTCATTTCTAAGAAATTTCTGATTCATAATATGAACATTGTCTTTCAGAACAATTTGCCTTTAATGCTGAGTGCTATTAATTGTCCAGTTGTTAATGACCCGTGTCAACAAGTCAGGAATATAAAAAAACATTATAATCCAAAGTTTAAAAAAGAAAGGGCAAGGAAGTTTATTAAAATTGAGCTACCCAATTACGAACAGAGCACCGAAGATGTGGAGCAAGAAAAATTTCGATCACAATTAAAGAAATATGGAATTTTACCTCAGAGAGCTTGGCAGGAGAGACCTGTTCTTATTAGCTCCACACCACAAATATTCGAGTCTTACATTGTGCCAGAGGGTGATGGCAAATTCTCTCCTATTACTAAAGCAGTATGTGATCATATACTCATTGTTAGCGTCATTCATTGCATTGAATAGTTCCTTATAAAAACATACCTTCAACATTTAGGGTGCAAAACAACAAGTTGAATTCATTGGAAAAAAGAGCAAGTCTTATTTGTCTATTAGAAAAATTAAATCATTTGACGAAAACTTCTCTGTAAAGGGATTCAGGGAAGAGGCATTAGAAATTTATAAAAAAGCACACGAAGCTTTAGCTGAGTAAGTGATATGCTTATGCTACTCGTTATTCATCTTTTGCGTTATATATAAAACTTCTGTATTGTTTATTTCTTAGGAAAGATGATGATAAACTATTACAGTATGTCACGGAGACAGCATTTCCTGTAAGATTCATTAATGCATTTTAATAGCTTTCTTCCTATGTTGATACGTATTCTCATACGAATATTTGATATTAGGTAATGACCCATAATATGACAAATAAAACGATTGTCTGGAAGTTCGTTCAATCGTTGGAACCAGCACGTATTGTCCATGCGAGAGTTACAAGTATCATAACAAAGGAGAATTTCTTTGCACAAGTCACTGTTCGTTTTCACACGCAACAGGTTCGTTATTAGGTTCCTTAAGTTTCAATTAATTCATTTCATTTATGATATCTGTGGTTTATTTCTTTAGTATTTATGTATTTACGATCGATTTGGGCGATTGCTGCTAGGCAGCGAGACAGTAAAGAAAGATGTCTTGGATTATATTGTCTTTGAAAAGCATTTATCTAATGTCTATGGCACTTGGCGAATTCACGGTAAGATCGTGCCAAATTGGATGTCCCCGGAAGAAATACCATCGCTTACTTATGTATTACCAAAAGAAAAAGAAGAGCCGCAATCTACTAAGGCTGTCGAATCAGTTGCTCATACAGTAACACCTGAAAGCTTAGATAAGAAAACACCCGATGCAACAACGTAATATTTAGTATAAAGCCTTCTGTTAAAACTTAAGTAAAACTTTTTAAATGGAAATAATACTTGTATGATTCAGTTTAATGTTCCTTCATACATACTTTATTCATACATCACTTTTACATAGGATTTTTACCACTTACATTTCATTACTACGAACTCAATTCCAGGTACAATAACGTTTACGTTTCTTCGTTATTATCCATACAGTAAAAAATTATATAATAAATATAATATTCAATCATAGATTCCATTATATACAGATTTAAAATACTCTCGTACATGTGTCTATCGATTGATTAATTTGCAAGTCCGGCGTATGTTCGCAAATTTACGAAGCATACAACGTTTGGTAATGCATCGACGATAACAGAATTTATTTGACACCGTTATTGATACTTAGAAAATTAATATTAAGATCACCAAAAGTTCTGAGGAAGTTCACCTTCTGGAGGTGGTATCGATCCTTTCGTTAAACTGTTTCTTAAAAATTCTTCCAATCTTACTAATGGTCCGCCACCGATAGAACCTACATTTTGCATGCGTTGATAATATTCTTCTGTCAGTAGAATCAACAGTTTGTAAAACTGTTTCGGATAAGCACTCCACAACGCGTTTCCGGCAACTTCGAGAATGTCTAACAAGAGAGTCGCGCAAAGATCTGTTATTTCTTTTCTCGGTTCTGTGAAAAAAAATGTAAAACGTTAAATTGCCATACAATTAGATATTAAATTTTACAGTATTTTTTCAAATTAGTGTTACCGATATTTAAAACAGCAGCCAACCAACGCCACGCATTTTGTAGCCCATGCGGGTTATTCTTATTAACTCTCTTTCTTTGATGAGTAATAATAATTGAAGCATACAATCTCATTAAGCCAGACATTCTTTTCAAGTACTTGTCATGTTTCTCAATTGTACCATCTTCAGAGTATTTGTAACCCATTAATTTGTAATAATCCTCGTCCAATTGTCCGACCATCTTCGGAATAAAAACAGGAATGGTGAATGGGCAAACATCGTGAAAGTGTGACAGAAGTAAATCACCGAAATCAGGATGCTCGTTCCAAAGAGCTACGACTACCGCAGCTATTGGAAATGCCATCTTAGGTTTACTGGAGACAAGCGTTTCACCTTGACTCTGTTAGAATAGTTAGTAAGTTTAAGTTATATATACATCGAACATCCTGTAATTAAATCGTGAATTCAACATTTATGTGAATGCACTTACAACAATCTTTTTAGCCAAGATATTTTTGCAAAAGGCTTCTCCCTGTGGGTATTGTTTAACATTTGGCCAAGATTTCCCTATAAGAAGGCTTTGCACTCTCTCATACTTGTCCCTCAGGTGCTCCGCGCTGATACAAGATATGGCATTCACAGGTATATTTATCGCTTTTTGGCATTCGAAACGAAATTTTTTCGTAGCTGCAGATTGCAAAAATTCATCGAGAGATAACATGTAATCTTTCAGGAATTTTTGACTGTTCTCATATATCTGTAACGATTCTTTATCAACGTATCCATACAGAACATCTGAAAATAAAATATATTAAACATCGGCAGGAAGATGTAACTATTACATGTCATAGTCTTCAATTTACCTTTATCTGATTCGGATGTTGCACTTTCCTCTGTATTGGCATTTGAAGGTACGATTTTCGGAATATTTAGAACAACGGTTCTGTTTTCATCTTGTACCTCCATTTGTTTTTCTTCGTAGTTCTGCGCATTATTGTTTTGTGCATCGTGCGTACATTGTTCTAAAATCACTGGTTCGCAAGTTACTTGATTGCTTTCGATCTCGTGTCCTTGCGATTTATGCGCCTGTACTGCAGAATGCATTGCATTTTGAGCAGTCAAGTTTGCTTCGTACTGGGCATTTATCCTATCTAAAATATAAAGTAAAGTAAGATGTGTGACAAAATTCAAAGCAAATAGATAGCTCACCTATTTCTGATTTAAAAAAGCATAATATTTCATCAATTTGATTAACTATCTTTTCAATGGTAATTAAGTCAGTGGCTGTCACATCATCCGCCTTAATTTTTTCATCTATTACATTGATTTGATAATTTAATTCTTCTAATTTTGCAGCATGAGGTGATAACGCCATAGCAACAGAATTCTTATCTTTACAGTTTTCAGAGTACGCTGCAAAATACCGATATTTTATGTCATATAAATTCCTTAAAATGATTAGTTTCGTTGTCACTTCTTCTTTCTCCTTCATTTTCCTCCTATATTCTTCAAGCTCTTTCTGTCGCTCATGTCTTTTACGTATTTCTTCCTGTCCAGCTTTCTGTTGCTCTTTTAATATCGTGTCATAATTCTCTTGGATTCTACGCTCACGTTCTTTAGCCATGTTCGAGCGTGATATTTCGATGTTTTCTAATATGGCTTTTCCACTTTCTTTCATCTGTTGCCAACGGCGGTCAATCTCTTTCTAAATTAATTCAACAAAATTAGATTACAGTTCCCCAATTATCAAATATTTATTTATATTACCTGGACTTCCTCCTTTCTCTGATATTCACATTCCAGAAGTATCTTTTTAATAGAAAATGATATACCGCTTTGTATCGAAATTTTGTTCTGCGGCCGATTAGTTTTCTGTAGGACTTTAATGTTACAGGAATTTTGTTCATTCTCAATGTTCTCTGATTTCTCATTCTCATTCTCGTTCACTTTCAAATTCGGACCAATGGTAATTCTGTCCACTTCTCCTTTTATTTGGGAAGCCTTCTTCAAAGCAGACACTTTCAGGCAAACGAAATCAGAAGCTATGTCTTCCATGCTATGTTCCTATAAAACAATCATCCATTAGTTTCTGCCTCTGTTAACACTACACGAATTGAACTTACATTCTCGTCTTTGGTGCTTACAAAATGAGGCATGTTCGTAAGTTTCAAAGGACGAAATGTGACATAAGAAATTTTGAAATATCTGTAATAGTTATATGTTCACAAGAGCAGGAAAGACTTCTTGTAACCTATCACTTTATACCCAGGTACATTTACTCCATGTACTTTTATGTAGTACCCAAAAATCAAGCCCTGTAGC
>SHCU01000197.1:135085-146331 GCA_004307685.1 Ceratina australensis | reverse complement strand
TAGACCTGAGCTTCAACAATATCAGCCATCTGCCTGCTGACACGTTTCACGGCACGCCGGATCTCAAGAGTTTAGATCTGCAAAGCAACTTCATCTCTGTTCTTCAATCGGGTATGCTGCTACTAAATTAATTAATCATCGCATCGTTTTATAACCCTAATTTAATGTCCTGCAGGAACTTTTACTCTGAGGCATTTAGAAACACTGAATCTGCGAAACAATAAGATAGAGGGTTTAAGAAAGCAATCGTTCCACGGGTTGGATCTACTGCAGCAACTGGATCTCAGCAATAATCAGATCGCACAATTGTCTACCGAACAGTTTCGTAATTTGAGGAATCTACGAATTCTAAATTTATCCGGGAACAAAGTGAGATCCCTACCGAGGGACGTCTTTGAGAGGACCAGACTAGAAATTCTAGATCTAAGCAAGAACAAATTCACTGTGGTACCATCGCCGTCTTTCCTGGAAGTCGGCTACACTTTGAGAGATCTAAATCTAGCAAATAATTTCGTGGACCATCTGGACTCGACAGCTTTCCCAACATCGCAACTGGTCTCCCTGAATTTGGCGCATAACAGACTCACGATTCTCCCGGATAACTCGTTCGTCTCGTTAGGGAAGCTTTTAAGTTTGAACGTGTCGCAGAATATTCTTCAGGCGAACTCCAAAGAACTTTTTCATTACTTACCCGAGTTGCGGCAGCTATTTTTAGCTAGGTGCGGCCTTACAGATGTCCCTGTGCTTCCACTTACAAATTTAAATCATCTAGATTTATCGTTCAATCGCATAGAATCGACGTTTGATAAACAGTTTCAATATTTGAAGAATTTAAAGATACTTACATTGGTGAACGACTCGTTGAATTCGATGCCGAACGTCAAGCTGAATTTATTGAGGGAACTTGACGTGTCAGGGAATCCGATAGAAGTGAGTTATTTCAATCTACTTAGCAGACGCTCGATATTTTTATTAAATAAAAAATGCTAATGCTAATGTAGGAACTGACGAAGGAGAGCTTCTTGGGTTATCCGAGACTGGAGAAGCTGGATTTACGTAATTTAAACAAGACGAGACTAGTGGACAAAGATTGCCTTCGCGTTCTCAAGTATCTGAAACATCTCCGAATTCAAACGTGGCCCGAGGCCGAAGGCTTCCATCTTCGATATCTGTTAACTGGATTGCCATTACGAACGGTGGAGATACAAGTGATGGAACATTCATTGAAACACCAGATTCAAAACGTTTTCTCCAAGCAACTAAGAGAGTTGACTATTTCTGGGAGTGATTTGGAAATAATTTCCTCGGATGCGTTCTCCACTATAGAAGGTGGTGAACTGATATTGAGGATCAAGGATACTCGAGTTCGTAGATTGCAATCGGACATGTTTCTGCCTTTAACGAAGAGACTGTCTCAATTAACATTGGACCTGAGGAATAATCATATCAACGAATTGAGCCCTTCAGTTATTTATGGAAATCTCTCGTGGGAGAGCGTTGGGACGAATATGGTTGCAGGTGAATATAAATTATGCACTCTATTTATTACGAATTTAAATAATTATCTGTGCACATGATAAATGTCTATATTTTTCAGGAGGCTTGCAGGTGTCAGGCAATCCTTTGGAATGCGACTGCGAGATCGCTTGGCTGAGCTTATGGTTGCGAAGATGGCTTCGTGAATCCAGGCAGATTCACACAGCTTCGCAATCAGATGCCAGACAATTGAGAACTATAGCAGGAAGAGCTGTTTGCACGGAAACGACACCGTCATATTCATCGGACAAAGTTTTGCTGACCCTAGGGACCCCTCATACTGCCTGCCAAGCCTCTGCCCTCAGTTCGGGTAATTACGAGCGTTTAGCCACCACTTGGTTGGCTATAGTCGACATTATCCTTTTAACCATAGTGGCCTACTGACCATAAAGGGCATCCACTGTTATATACTCACCCACCATTTTTCGAGTACCATTGCTATAGTCGTAATAGGAATCGTGTAAGTATTTCACACAACTATCTTTTCCAAATTTGTATGACACTATTACCTTCGTAATATCACAGGCGACGTATACGAGTAGACTCTTCACCTTATGGACGTTTATGTCTTCTGTTCGTTTAGCTTTAATGTAGCTTTAGTTAAAAGTGTCAAGATTCGTTTTGAATCAGGATTTAATCAATTTTATAATATATCACTGCATTGTGCTAGGATTACGTTTTATAATTTGTCAATTTACATTGTGACGTGGAGATTTTAATGTAGTGTTAAAGCCTTAGAAGACAGGAGACATAAAATGCACTGGTTGATGTGTCTACTTGTATAATTAATCCGTAGTTATACGTATCGTCATGTGAGGATAACTATTTTATAGATATACTCTAGAAATTCTCTTTTGATTGAATTGATGCTTTTATTCCTTGTAAACTTTGTAAATAATTTGTAAATACGTTGTAAGAAAGTTTTATTTAATTCGTTAGGGAAGAGAAAATACGCAAGAGAAGCGCGCACAGAGAATGCCAGTTTTTACATATCACAAACTTAATATTAATAATCCGACTGTATCGTGGTACTTCATCGCAAAAGAAATGGACAATTTTTCTGTTGCGAAATATTATAAATGATCGATATGTGTATTATTAATTGAAGTGCAATTTGCTCCTTCTGTTATTGTTACTTTTAAATTGAGAATCTTTCGCGTCGTTATCTGTTCTGCGCAGTTACATTGGGAGCAAGCAGGTGCAAGCATAATGTGCGATGTTTCTTATTCTACTCATTATTATACTTAAGCATATCAGTACGTTTCCGTTATAATAATAACTTAGATTTAACTGTAAAAGGGTTAAACTCATTCAGGCGCCTCCACATTCATCTAGTAATAGAAAAGGGATATTAAGAAAGAGAAACAACGCAGTTAATAATACGTACAATTTATTTTCCTTTGCCTTACAATACAAATTTCAACATCGATTTCCAACGAATCTCATTTATTTTTTTTTATTGTTATTGTTACTTTTAAATTGAGAATCTTTCGCGTCGTTATCTGTTCTGCGCAGTTACATTGGGAGCAAGCAGGTGCAAGCATAATGTGCGATGTTTCTTATTCTACTCATTATTATACTTAAGCATATCAGTACGTTTCCGTTATAATAATAACTTAGATTTAACTGTAAAAGGGTTAAACTCATTCAGGCGCCTCCACATTCATCTAGTAATAGAAAAGGGATATTAAGAAAGAGAAACAACGCAGTTAATAATACGTACAATTTATTTTCCTTTGCCTTACAATACAAATTTCAACATCGATTTCCAACGAATCTCATTTATTTTTTTTTATTTACAAGACACATTTGTCATAGTATCTAAACACAGCTTGCGTTTTATACAAATGGAAGAAGAACAAACATTTAATAATAATGGGAAAGGGGGAAAGGAATGAGGATAGAAATAAAAACTTTCAAGTGGGAAGTAATTCTCAACTACGGTTTGTCATCGATTACGACGAGTCGTGAACATTTTCTTAATTAACACTTCTTTCATGGTTTATGGTACAACCGTAGACAAGTCACAGAAGAACTATCCGAACCCTTTGACAGTTTAGTCTACGCTTATTTAAATTCCATTCTACTACAGTATGGGCAAATAAATGTTAATACAATATGCATATAAATTTTCAATTAAATTTTATGCATACTTTATTACTATTTATTTCTCGGTCTATTAAATTCCTACCTTTAGGATTAAGTACACGTACATATTTTTATGCATATGTCAAATTAAATCTCACTAAACTGTCAAAGAGTTAACGCACAACTGTTTTGCCTTCTTATTCTTATAATTCTCGTTTACACTGGCGGCGTTTGCGTGTGCTGTAAGCATCCCTCCACGTTCTCAGGCCAGTCGCATACGTTCTCGTTGGGGTTGAATACCAAATTCACGGGACAGGGCATATGGTGCTTCCTTTCACCCTCGCACATGTAATACATCGTGCAATCGCTCTTATCGGGATGATAGGATATATGATTGTCTTCCTCCTCGCAGGTCACTTCGTTTGCTGATACCAAAGTACATTAATTACACAGTTATCAATAATCTTAGAATAAAATTACCGAAATATGTGAAAATGCTTACGATCTTTGGTGGTGTATTTCCCGTTTCTTAAATGATTCTCATATGGTCCATCGTACTCCAACTTCACCTTGTAATCTCGCAACTCTTTCATCATGGCTTTAATCAGCGGATATTTGCCAGCTCCGCAGATTCCATTGAAATCGTCCATGTCCACCGACCAGATCATCACACCACCGAATCCTTCCTCCTTCAGCCATTGCATCTGACGTAATCAATTAATAGTATGTTAAATTTATGCAATTGTATCGTCACTCGAATTATTATTCTTCTTACCTTATTTATAAGGCTCCTTTCGTCGTCGAAACCGACCCACTGATCTTCTTTATACGCGAAGGGTACTTGCTGCTCGCTGTCCCAGACTAGAGTTGTGTTATCTTCATTCAGGAAGCCGCAAATCTATGTCATAACGTCAGATCTTAACATGTAGACAAATTCATTGAGGTTCTGATCGCGATTAATTATCATGAGATTACCTCGTAGTACGAGAGGAACCCAGATTCGTTGGTATAGTTTCCAGGTGTTCCGCCTCCGGATGCAGGTGCTCCAATATCAAACTTGTCCTTATCTACTAACGTGAACGATCTGCCGTAAGTTGGCATACCGATCATTAATTTCTCTTTCGGCGCGCCTTGCTTCACCCACTCTCTCGCGCTGTAGTCCTGCAGGCAGAAAATTGAAATAACACATCGAGATTTCTCTTAAGAAAACGTTGATTCGTTTTAAGATTCGTACTCACCACTGTCAACTTTTTCTGGTAGCTCGTAGCGCTTTCCAAAGGAAACAGGGGACTGTTGTGACCGACTTGCCTCTCCCACTGGCCATGCAAATCGTACGTCATGATGTTAATGAAATCGAGGTACTTGGACATCTCGGGCACGTCGTATCTAAAATTAAATTTGTCTAAAATTCAATTAAACTTAATTAATCGTTAATTTAAGTAGGAGACTTACCCTGCAGCGATAGCTTCAAAACTCGCAGGCACAGCTGCGGATAGAATTAATTTCGGTAGACCAGAAGTGTTCGCTTCGCCCTCAAAAGCAAGTCGAAGCTCCTTCAAAAGATTGACATAGGCCGTTCGATCGTCGCTGCCCCTATTCATTCGATTTGATTAATTTAGAATAAATTTAATTAATTACGAAAATAATTGTATTGAAAGTTTACCTTGGATATTCCCAATCAACGTCCAAACCATCGAATTTGTATTCCCTGAGGAATTCGATTGCCTCGTAAACGAATTGATTCATACGGAATGTGTTGCTGGTCAGTTCTTTGAACGGAGTCGATCCGAAAGCCCAACCACCGATTGCCAACAGTATCTGTAGAGGTAAATCATAATTCATTTCACGATTCATTTTATACAATCACGCGCGTTCATACTCTACCTTGATATCTGGATTCTTATCGCGGAGAGCGATCAGACGTTCGTACATTTCCTTATCCTTTTCGTTTTCTGCCGCGAGCAAATGATTCTTCAAAGTGGCGAACGCGTAGACCACGTGAGTGCAAAGAGTCGGGTCGATGTCCTCTGGTACGAATTTCCCAGCCCCTGGCCTTCGGTGCGACCAATTCGTCAAATAACACATCGACTGAGCTGATCTTTCTGAGTAGAGATTAAAATAGAACAACATTTAAATAAATGAAATTATAAGAATTATAAAATAGAACTTATCACGAGATTAAAATAAGAGGGAGGATTATTATTTAATAATTACCATTAACAGGGAGATTGATGATGGGCGTGGTGGCCTTTTGAATTTTTTTCACTTTCCCGATGACTTCGGAAACGGGCACTTTGTAAGGTTCCGGCTTCTTCAGCATAGTTTCGGTCACTGTGCTAGCCACCGCGGTCCAATCGACATCTTTGGCATTGGGTCCCCTCGAGATCCCAAGTAATTCTTCCCTCATAGCTCCTATCAACGGGTACCTCACGTTCCCAGCGCAAACCGTGCCGTTGAAATCGTCCATGTCCACGGTCCATACCATGGCACCGCCGTAACCCTTGTTCTTCAGCCAGTCCATCTTACCCCTGATGGATTTCTCGTCGTCGAAACCGACCCACTGGTCGTTGTGCACCAGGTACGGCACCTTCATCTCGTCGTCCCAGATATAGATCGCCCCATTTTGCAGCATCTCGCATATCTGTAGAAAGTATAGAAAACATTTCACTTTCGATCCTCCACGTTTTATTTCCCTCGCGAACTCCGGTTTCACTTTCCTCTTATCATTCAAATAAACGCTTTCTAAAACACTATTTGCTACGGAATATTTATGTACTTGTTCATCGGGATACAAGCTTCACGCAAAATTTAATGTTATTGAAAATTTCTTTTAAATTTAAAAATTACAATATTTTTAAATGTTTTTAAAAATGCACAATTATTAAATTAATTATGATATACTGCAGTGAGCACTTACCTCGTAGTAAGCAAGAAATCCGGATTCCTTGGTGTATTCACCAGCTTTGCCACCACCGCTGGCTGGCGAGTGAACACGGAAGTTCGCCGGGTTCGAGAGGGTGAAAGATCGGCCATAGGTCGGCATACCGATGATCAGCTTCTCCTTAGGGGCGCCCAAACGCACCCACATGGTAGCGGCGTTATCCACGCTTAATTGTTTCTGCCATTCAGAGTCCAACGAGGAAGCATACAGGGGCGCATTGTGTCCGGTTTCCCTCTCCCATTTACCATGGAAATCGTACGCCATCAAGTTGATAAAATCTAAATAACTAAACAGACACGACATAACGTAATTAATACGAAATTACGAAACTATAGGGTTTGATTTTTACCTTGCAACTGCTGGCACGTCGTATCCACCCTTAACGTTATCAGGACCAACAGGCACAGCAGCCGTTAAGAGGAGCCTTGGCATCTTTTTCTCTTTAGCCTCTGCTTCGAAGGCCTCTCGAAGCTCTGATTAACACAAAAATATATCACGTTATCATTTATCTCAGAAGCTGAATTTCAATTGTTTGATTTACCTTTCAAGAGTAGAACGTAATTCTTCTTATCATCTCCTCCCTTCGGGTACTCCCAGTCGATGTCGAGACCGTCGAAATCTCGATCACGGAGATACGATATCGCGCTATAAATGAACGTTTGCCTCGCGTACCTCGTCGAGGACATATCCTTAAACTTCTGGGTACCGAACGACCAGCCACCTAATTCGAATCATCGATTCGTACAATTTCGTCTCATGAATTAATGGTTTAAAATGCTCACCGATAGCAAGTAAGATTTTCAAGGCTGGATTAGCTTTCTTCAAATTGACGATGCGTTCGTATAATCCGGTCTTTCCATCCTTGGTCTCGTCGTTCGATTCGAAGCTGGTCAGCTTGTTCTTCTTTAACCAGCCGAACGCGAATACAATGTGGGTACACAGGTCGGGTTGGATGTCCTCCGGTAGGAATTTACCAATTTTCGTGCGGTACTGGGACCAATTCGTGTAGTAACATACGAGCTGCGCGAAGCGAAACAAGATTAATAAAACAGGCATATCTTATTAATTGAATTATACATTAATTACGATTTGATTAAAAATTATCTATTAAGATTCTGAATATTACAAGTTGGCGCGTTGCAATGATGAATCGCAGATTGTTTCACCGAGATATCTCTTTTTATGCGAATGATTATCATACCTACCTTGTAGTCCTCCGACTTGCCATTCTGAATTTCGTTCTTCTTGTTCTTGCTCGTATTGGAAACGCGATTTCTCGTGACCTTGAATCTGTTCACGCTGGCCGAGACTTCCTGATCGGTCGTGATCGGTTGGGTAGTGGTCGCCGGCCTGCGGAACCTCCTTTTCGTGCCTGTTCGTTAAATTCGCGTTACTGCACCGTGATATCTTAATTCGGTGAACACTTCCACCGATTAGAAAGTGTACACAACGTTTTGTAAATATACGATTTCGTAAATTTTTCGGGGTGATTCACTGAATTTGCATTATGAAATGAGTTACCTTCCGCATTGTCGAGAGTACCGAGAATTATGACGAGGCATATGAGCAGCAACCAACAGGTCGTCCTAGTCGTCGACACCTGAAAAGAAAGCGGACACGTTAATATTCCATAGGACCTGTCATCGTTATTGTAGCCAGCGTGTAATCCGGTTTTTACTTTTTGTAATTACACCGCGAATACCGAACCACCTGCGAACAGGATCGACTTATATAATTAACATTTCGTTATAGAAATTCTATACCGCACGCTTTGCATTTTCCATGGTCTCGTTCAGGTCGATAAATTAATAGTAATGCGGCCACCGTGTTGAAACTGTCGATCCGTACGACCAAATTATTATTATTCTTCCGAACATTTCCTACGAGTTACCGTAGACCGGAAATTAGAAAAGCAGGGGAAATAAATATTACGGACTTCGTTCTCCTATTCTGTACGTTTAGAGAAAGAAACGTTTCAGTCACGACGAAATACAATAAAAAGGAGAGAAAGTTATTTGCGGTTTCTACAATCAATTACCGAGAGGATCTCTGACCATACTAAATGGGGAATTAAGAGACGCGAACTTCCCTGTTCGGCCAAATTGGGTAGGCAGCAGCGATATTATGGTAATTGCGTGAGAAATCAGAGACCGTTTTAATCACGACCAGAATATTGCATAGAAAGTTGCGTTCGGCGCTATTGTTCACCGTGGGCAACGTTTATCTCCACTGAATTTTTACTAACGACGCTCGTCACATAGTCCGTTTGAAACGGGACGAGAAAATGTTTAAGCCCGTAAAGCGGCTGCTCTAAGGCGCTAGAACTGGAACGCGACAAAGAGAAAAGGGGGTTGTGGAAGGATATTCGCTCACGTTCTCTTACCGTGACACTTATCGTAACAACGAGGGGAAAGCATCGCCGGCATAAATAGCAAACGTAAAACGTAATGGCGCGGCAAGCCGGAGAGATTTTCTAAAAGTTACCGTTTGCATACGATTTTCGCGCTTTCGCTTTTCCAAGCTCCGATCCGGTCGTACCGATAACGATCGTCGTTACGAGCCGCGTTCATGAATGGGAACGAGATACAATGAAACATTAATCGAATCGATTTTTAATTACGTTGCCACGCGAGACGGGGAATAAAATGTGTTACGTAAATGTAGGTCCGGAAGCGCTTTGCAAACGAGTTATAAAAAGAGTATCAACCATGAAGAAACCACTAAACTTTTACTCAAGGTGGACTCCGTGAAAGTGATAGTGTAGATACCAAACAGGGATTATGGCCATAAAATGAACGCATTCGACTCGGCTACAATACGCTTGCCAGGGCGTAACCAGGGAATGAAATGTTTAAACAATCTCGGGATTGAATATACTCGATAAATACTCAAGCAACGTTTTCACTTCATTGTCCCCGGAATTATTCCACGTTACACTTTTAGGATAATTCATTACTACAGTCCTTAGCTAATTAACGCGATCCGTAGATTAAAGAACAAACACCGTGGACTTTCATGAGAGAATTACCAATCTGCATTTACATATAATCATATTCCCTACCGTTTGATTCTTTTTCCTTCATTCTTTTTAGAATGTGGAAACTAGGAGCGTCGATATGGGAAACCATTCTAATGGAAAAAACTGTATCCATGATCTGTCGGAGAACGATGACTCATCCCTAGAGCAAAATCTTTGCAAATACTTTCGACAGCTCAATTAGGTAACTAACAAGTCAGAGCATCCTGGGCAAAGAACGAGCTGTTACGACGTCGGTTTTTCGATGATTCT
Source organism: Ceratina australensis (assembly GCA_004307685.1). Classification (NCBI taxonomy): domain Eukaryota; kingdom Metazoa; phylum Arthropoda; class Insecta; order Hymenoptera; family Apidae; genus Ceratina; species Ceratina australensis. Next base: position 136,477 of record SHCU01000197.1, on the reverse strand, counting down.
CCGATTATTCTATTTGCGTTGAGCAATTTAATTAGCGAAATCGGTTAGGAAAAAGGAATCAGTTCCCTTTTCGTGTCACAGTCGGTTGACTAGCCGCGGCTCGGCCATCCGTGAAAATTTCACCGAGAGGACGCGTTCCGGATTTTCGAAAGCAAAGAGCCACGCTTACGTATTTACGTACGCCGCCGGTGCACGAAAGTATTCCAACCGGCTAATCATAGAAGACTCCTGATGCACGCACAGGGTGCGTTTTTTCATTCATTGCACCGTTCATTGTGACACAGCCACCAATTTCCCAGATTTTCTCTTTCTTTATCTCCACGCGGTTTCACCGCGAGTGCACATTTTCTAACGTGTCTCGGGTAGCCAGCCGCACGCGTTTCCGGTGTACACCGACGTGCATAAGTACAGAGCCTCGGTAAAAATGATCGCAAGCAGAAACCCGTTTAAAGATTTTATCAAAATATCCTGTTCACGATTTCATTTTATCGTCGATATCGTTAAATGAACTCGCCGCGAATATCAAACAGATTATTTTAGACAGTGTCCTTTACTGATAATATAACAATTTCGACCTGATTTCGCGAAACAATTTGCGAGACGCTCGAGGTGGTATCGGGTTTGAGAAATATCGTTGGGCCGTTGAACGAAGATGTAGCTTCGCGTTCTACCCGTTTTGCAAGAGCCTCGAGAGCCTTGTACAATGTTTTTTCCATCCGCGACCATAGAATCCTCTTTACCTCGTTGCATTTTTTCACCATTGTCAACGTCGCTTGGCCGTTTTGCAAGAGTAGCGTTACCGCAATCCCTGCAATCGTTCCAGATCGAAATCGAGTTTATGCTCGGGGAACGTTCGTCCGTGCACGGTCGAATGTAAAACTTCGCGAGAGGAAAAGAAAGTGATCTAACGAAATTAAATACATCTTGTTGAACGGTCTCGTTCCGCAGTAAATCAATGATTACAATTAAATCTGCTTCGGGAGAACTAACATCGAGAAACGTTAATTACTTCGTGTTTTCAATTCGTCGAAGTTGCTGTCGGACAAGCTTCATAAAATCTATTTTATGTCGCAGCGGGAAGATATGAGAACGCGTTGCTTCATTGTTCCTTATCGATCTTCTGAATCGCTTTAATTTTATTGAAGCTCGCGAGCTGATTAAACACGCGCTGCTCACGCTACAAATCTCGGCTACACTTTATGGGTTTGTTTATAACAAATGGGAATAGTTGAATTTTAACGATATTCACTCGGTGAAAAAACGAATGTGATATGACACGTATGAAAGAGAAGTGTGTATTGTATAATAAGGTCGAGAAAGCTTTTAACACGAAGGNATAACAAATGGGAATAGTTGAATTTTAACGATATTCACTCGGTGAAAAAACGAATA
>SHCU01000197.1:99052-115778 GCA_004307685.1 Ceratina australensis | reverse complement strand
AAAAGCGGCCAGAGATCGTTGAATATTATCCACGGCACATCGAAATAGATTTATTAATGAAACATCTGAGAAATTATGGATTATACAGAGACGAGCATCAGGACTTCAAGGAAGAATACCAGCGTTTGAGAGAACTTCGCGGCAAGAAGAAATGGATTCCTCCTCCATTTAGGAATAAGGAACAAAAGGAAAAGTAGACATGTAAATAAATGTTCACCAATAAATTATATGCTGTATGGCTTTTATTCTTTAATCAATCATTTCATATACATAATATAAAAATAGGACAATACGAAATAAATAAATAGACATAGTCCCTTAGAGTGTACAGTAATAACATTGGAGTTAGAAACGCTCTCGTCTTCAAAAGTAAAGGGAAGCAACAATTCAAAGTCGTCGAACTCCATCTGCTCCTTACTCTGTTTCACTGTGACTTTATCGAACTGTTGATTACACAGTGACGATTTGTTCATGGCTATGAATTGTTCATTCTTTAAGTCTTCTACAATTTCATTACTATTTTGTGAACTGCCGATTTCTTTATACTTGAAAGTATTGTTACTCGCCTCTTTCGATACGTCCACGAACGACATCTCGTAATAATCATCGAGAGGTGTACTGGTATTACTAAAACTGTTTGGTGGACGACGGAACTTGTTCCAAGGATAAGAAGAGCTGCTTATAGTTTCTGACCCTTGATGCTTTACCAGTGGTCTCGACGAATTAGACAACTGTACTTTCTCACTCTTGTAACTAATTTGCGAGCCTAAGCGTAAAAGTTCTGAACTGTTTTCTCTAACATTCATTTCATTGAACGTGCAACTCTTTCCATGTAATTTATTATTACGCTCCCATTCTTTCGCGTCTTTGATGTTGAAAACTAACTCGCTCATCCATATTCTAATCACAGGACAATAATTTTTATAAAAATTCAATCTACCGCTCGAATCTGAACGATTACCTGAATGGGCCGAGATCGATATAAGTCGGGAGATCACCACACTCGAAAGAGAAGTTAGTCCAAGACGCGATCCCGACCAGAGCAGTTTCGCGGTTTCGGTTCTCGCAAACGACCGGTGAACCAGGATTCCCGGCGCAAGCTTTCATCTCATCCTTAAACTCAACCATCGCGCAAAACAAGTTCGTATAATTCGTACTCGTCTTAATCATGTAAGTACACATTCTCCATGAATTCAGAATTACTTCATCGTATTGTATCGGTTTCGCTAAAACTTTCGAGGACAGCGAAACGTAGCTCTGCCAACCGAATATCAGGCACAGTTTGTAATCGTCGTTGTAGTTAACGGGTAGAACGTTCGGCAATGCGATTTTGTTAGGGCACATGTCGAACGGTTTCGTGAGTTTCAAAAGAGCTACGTTGTGATCCCGATCGGGGAAAACGGAATAGGCTTCGTAAGTTGGGTATATGTACGTAGCTTTCACGGGTACCGTTTGCTTAGACCCGGTCCCGTTCAGTCCAGTCGCGAATAGCATAATCGACTGCATCGCGATTGAATTAATTGGCTATTGGATTAGATTAAGTTGTTATTTTTAGATTAAATAAACTGGCATACATTTCTCTTGTCCTGCACGCATTGCGCCGCGGTTAAAACCCAATCAGGAGAGAGGAGCACTCCGCCACACGGTGCTATCGTTTGAAATTGTATCAGCCACGGAAATTGGCCATCTTGCGCTCTTTTGCCTTTCAACAGTATGCTGTTGAATTCTCTCAAATTTATCAGAATTAAGAATAACGAAATGTACAGTGACATATTTTGATAGTAAAAGTATAATGCACGTTTTATCGTGTGGCTATCTTCAAACTAATAAGCAAACTGGCAGTGCTTGTATATTCGATATTTCATATTATTTACAGGCTAGATGCATACAAAATTAAAAAGAATTCTCGTACAACAAGGTTCAATGAATTTTGTACATGTTTTTAATAGTTTATAGATCTTCTTTTACATTCTTCCGTTCAGCATTTTCATTGTGCTTTTTCTTTTTTCTTTTTTTCTTTTCTTTCACTTCACTGCCAGTTTCACCCTTCTCTTTGAGGCAAGAGTCGTCGTCTCCCTTCAATGCTCTTTCTGAGCACAAATACCTGATGAAATAGAAACGAGAGAATGTAGGAAGATAGTAATATTAATAAATAGAATATGTATAATTACCTGATTAAGGGGACCTTCCCTTGATGATTATGGTACCAATCTTCTATATCAGACTCATGATTTTCCAGTAAATCCTCACATTGTGACTTTAAAGTTGTAATTTCAACAGATGGTTTATCCCATAATTCATAGGGCATTCCCAAATCTACTGTGACACCTTTTTGCCTGTCCAGATATATGAACATTAAGTATCAGCAATGGGGAAATGATTTCTATTTATATGAACTTACACAAGAGTATGCAGTGTCTTAAATGTTTGGCTCATTCCCTTGGCAAACCTTGTACTGTCTGTACGTTCCTTGTGAATGTTATATTCTAATATCCGTTCACAAACATCCTCCATACTCTCAACTAAACGCAATTCTCTAAAAGGTGTAAACAGAAGCACGTGATTCATATTTATTCGTTTATCAAGTGTGCTCTTATTTGAGATTTATTGGAATTTACGATTTCTTGTATTCCTTCTTCTTCTTGGGTGAAACATCATCGACGGAGTAGCCAATTTCGAGCACATCATGTGTTTTACCAGTTTCATCCAATTTAGCTTCTAACTCAGTGGCAACCACCTTGCAAACTAAAAGGAACAACGTATACTAATATGTTTACAATAAAGTCTGTCAGCGTGAGTTAAATATATATTATTACCTTCACATTTGCTTGCATATTTTACACCATGCTCTTCTTCCGGACCACCAGTTACGAAATAAGATACCGATAAATACGTAAAAAGTATTTGAGTTAGAAAATACATTGTAAAATCGAAAATTTATAGCACTCGTTCGGAGGAACTGTACGATCGCGGAATGATTCGAAGTTTATTTATTCATGCGTATAGCAAGCATTCAATCTAATCATCTATACATTCTTATCTTATCAATATTAGTGCGGATATGTTTAAAAACTGAATATAAGACGACCGATTCAGCTGAGAATATGCATCTTCCTACGCGTTTATTAAGAATGCAAGCAAGCTTATCGCGGGTATCGTAACCCGCAGCAGCCGTAGTAGTGCTAGGAGTTCTGTGATAATATGTAACAGATTAATGTCATTTCAAGATATTTGATATTTCCACTCGTTATTTTTATAGTTGAAGCATTTCGAGCAGAATTCTTTTTTAACATACACATAAATCTGATTTGTAGTTCGGTATGAGACTACTCTCGTAGTTAATATAGGCGGGATCTTTGAAGGCAGTCTGACGAGTTTGACTAAGATCTTTCTGAGATTATTCGTTCATACAACAGGATTTATTGTAGTAATTAATTTTTCTTCTCTACGTGTCAACAATATATTTCTTTCATTAACGTTTAACAGACTTTTGCTACGACGTAGATATATACAAAAACAGCTCTATTTGTTTTTTTTACACAAATTAAGTTTATAAAAATGAATAAGCAAAAGGTGTTCCTACAGAGTTAATGTTTCATCGTGTTCTACTAAACTTCTTGTAATGTATAGTTTCATTTGGAATCTTGTGTAATACAAAAAATACTTTTAATGTACGATTACAATTTTAGAGATAAACCTGCCAAGAAACAAGTCTCCTAACTTGTAACAAAAAATATTTAAAAATAAATTACTTTTATTATCTTCCATGGTTTTAGAAAAGGCAGTTTATAAGAGTTTATACAAATCTGTGCTTGTTCCCAATACAATTCGATTATAGTAAGAGAATAGTGAGAACAGATTTATATGCTTTCCATTCGAAAATGATTACATAGCAAGATCTCTATATAAAAAAAGAGCTACGGAAAATGCTATGTGATTTTTAGCAAAGAGTAGAGTTCAGCGTTGTTATAAATCATCATGCGATCCGTTCATTTTGATTGTCTGCTTCAAACAATGAAATTTATGTTTCTCAAGCGACGTATTTGATAAAAATTCATGTTAAATTTGACTCTTATAATTTTAGTACTGCGAAATTACGTGTTGCAGCTATGAGGCTTTCAGCTATCTGCAAATTAAGTCTGATATTAAACACTTATTTGAACTTCGTGTGATGATTACTAGAATTTGTACCACTTCAAGTCTCTAATTCATAATTTACTCGTTTCCATTTCTGCTATATCGTTTTCACGTTAGGAGTCTGTACAATATCTAACATTAATATCTTGTAACCATTTATGTAGATATTAGTTACAACATATAATCAGTATATTCTTATATTTAGACACGTGTATTTTTTTATATTTTCAACAATCCCATAAATGTAACATAACTAGCGATTCGTAAACTTTCCATCTCAGGTCAATCCTCATTATATAATTTCCCATTCGCTACCTCCATAAAATATTGCTCGTGATCAATCGAATTTACTAACTCTTATCAATTATTATCACAAACGTCACATTATGAAATTGTTGGATGGTGATCCCTATTACCATTTTGTACAATAAGAATACCTCCTTTTTCGCTTCGAACCAGACGTAGATTTATTTGCATTCTGCAATAATTGAAAGAACGAAGAAGCGTATGCTCGTTTAATGAGAAATCATTCTTTTTATGTATTGTTTCGTAAAAACAAAAATGTGAAACGGTTTGTTCAGTTTATTTCCTTTACAAGCTTGCTTTTGGTTTTGGTTCAGTCTTATTGATAAAAAATACGATACATGTAGAAAGCATACTATCGAGACAAACAATTTGTTTGATTCAAATCTTTATTTTTGTTTCCTTTTTTTTTAATCAGTGGGTGCACAGCAACAGCCCTCCATAACGAAGTTTGTCTTTTCAATGTGGATTTGAAAAATTTCTCTTGTTTTTTGTTGGAACCAGTGAAAATACAGAAGCTGCGAGCGTTTCACTGTAAACTGAATCAAAGGGATCCGATTTCGTCCCAAAGGCATTGAGTATTGCGAAGTGTTCGAGAGATTAGATTATTAAAGAGATTTTGCCTTTCTCTCTGTGTCCTAAATATTCACAGCGTACACAATTAAACTAATTAAAAAAAAAACAAATTACAATAATACAATATTTAAGTCTAAAACGACTGGAATTGGTATTTCGTAATGCATAACAGAATGTATAAATAACATAAGAGGAATATTTTACAAAGTCTTATATAAGAAACGCCGTGAGACGGCGGCAATATAAACATTATCAAAGAATAAATTTTCTTAACAGGCAGGAAAATATACATCCCTATATAGTACGAAGTAACCGAAGATTTCAGAGTCCGAGGATGTTAACATAATAGGAAACAACAGAGTTTTAATGCGTACGAATCGCGAGTCAGAGAGATACACCAAAATTCTTCAATTATTTCATATTGAAATAAAAACGATCGCGATTTCAAATGAGTGAATTAGCTAAAATAAAGCTGATGAGAGAACATAGTATGCAGAATAGTTGTGGACAATAGTGACTTCATCTTTAGAAAGGCAAAGTCTTGTAAATTGTTACTTATATAATGCTCATCGATCGGCGGTAGCGTTTTCTAGTATTACTTATAACAACAGGAACCGATAGAGGAGCCGGGGGAGTTACAGGCGTTACGGCAGTGATCGGTGTAAGAGGAGTTAAGGGAGTTTCAGCCGATTGGGCTGAAGAGGGGGGCCTGAGCTACCAAATGTAGTTCTCAGTTTGCGGAGCACGCATTACTCCCACACCTCCACCGAGTCTTCTATAATTCATACAACCACACAATTTCCATTGATTTTGTTCCGAATCGTACACTTCGATTGTTTTTAAATAAGCAGTCCCGTCGAATCCACCCACTGCATACAACAAACCATTCACTACCGCTAAACCCACCTGCAGAAATTAAAAACGACAATTTTAACCAATTAATCAGAAAGACGTATCATTTATGTATAACACGGAACTTACTCCACTTCTTCTTGATGTCATAGCAACTATCGGACTCCAAGAATTCGTATGAGGATTATAACGTTCCGCGCTCGAAAGTTCCATGCAATCATCTCGTCCTCCAACAGCATAAATTAGATTATTAAAGACCGCACAGCCTAGATGCTTACGTCTCGTAGACATAGGCGACACTTGAGACCATTTGTTCTGCCTTGGATCGTATCTTTCTACTGTGTTTAAAGGTGATTGGCCATCGGAACCACCGATAGCATATAAATAACCGCCTAGAACAGCGACAGCTACTCCAAGCCTTCTAGTAGTCATCGGTGATACTTTGGACCATTTATTTTCTTTAGGATCGTACCTGGGCGCAATAAATATTTATAAAAACGAGAATCCTTACTTGAATACAGTAATAAAAAGCGATTGTTACCTTTCAACGTGGTTTAAACATTGGACGCCATCCTGACCACCTACCGCGTAAAGAAAACCGTCCAGTACGGCAACACCTACGCTAGTTCTACACGACGTGGTAGGCGCGACATCGCAGGACCACTGATTCGTTTGGGGATCGTACCGTTCTATACTGTTTAAATAACTCTGTCCATCGTGACCGCCAACCGCGTACAACAGATCGTTCAGTACAGCTACTCCGACACCGCATCTTCGTTTACTCATCGGTGCGACCATCTTCCAGTCCGCGGTGTTAGGATCGAATCTCTCGACGCTGGCGATCGCGTCTCCGGAACACCAGCCTCCGACGGCGAACAAAACTTCGCCTCGTCTGGTTGGTTTTCTAGGCCGCGTCCTAGGTCCTTGCATTAACGGTCTCTCTTGCGGGAGCAGCAAATAATTCTTTGCTTCGTCTACCAAGTCTCTACACGCGTCGTCGGATCGAACCAAAAGGTCAGAACCCACAGTCCCGACTAAAAATTTTGGACTAAGTAGTGGAAGTCGTACGTGCTGTAGAACTTGTGCTAAATGTTGCCTTCTCTCGGTTACGTTGTACTTCACCCAATTCATAACGGCGCTAAATACTTGCTCTTCGGTCCGAACGTTCAACTCGTCCGACGAAATAATATCTACTAATTGGCTAACAGGTAACAAAAGAAATTCTTCGCTTTCCATTACCTGGTTGAAAGAAAGATAGAGCGATTATTTAGAATTAAAATATCGAGTAGATTTTTATAAGACAGAAACTGTAGTCTATTGATAGAATGTATCGTGAACGTACTTCTTGAAAATTGTGCTGCGTAAATTTGTCCGCGATCCGTAACAGCTCGCGGCAAGAGTGGGTGTCCGCGAACGCCCGTATACCTAGACAATTGGATGGGTCTAGCTGCCGCTTGAGAAATTCGCAGCATATATCTTGTATCTCTGCTAGTTGGAGAAGGCACGCTGCTGGAAGGAGGGTCTGAACATTTGCTTCCTCGACGATTATGTGAGACGTGTAACAGAAGTCTATTAACAGTTCCATCGCCATCTCATCTATGTCGCGGATCGTCACTTCAGTCTGTCGAGATTCCGCCAGCTCCCCAGTAAACATCGCTCTGTACAAGAGCATTTAAATCGATTTCAATGAGTCAAGATCTCGGGGTTCTTCATCCAATATCTAGTTACCTAAAGTAAGGACTGCACGCCGACAGTATAACACGGTGTGCGAAAATCTTTCTTGAGCCAACATTGAGGACGACATCACAGAGTTCTCGATGACGACGCAGAACATTGAGCTCTGAGAGCGTAGCACGTGGGTGCTTTTCCGAGGTGTGACTGAGACAGGCTGGGGAAGGCGCGCGTTCCACGACCATTTCACCCATCCTCTGCGAGGACGGGGCGCCCCCGGTCGCTCTCCCCGAGGCGCCCCTAGACCCCCCTAGCTGGAGGCGCAGCGGGGGTGACGCCCAACCCCACACCGAGTCTATCTGCAACACCATTCACCGACCACCAGGTCTCTGGAACGTGCCTGTACCAGGCCCCTTGATCCTTGCCGATCTCTGTATGCAGAACATATCACCCTTGCTATAAAACTCATCATTAGTCTCAAATTTATATGGAAGGAAGGGTTTAAAAGTACATGAAAACATAGTCAACAAGTCTACGTAAGTAGACAACAAATAATGGCCCGTTAATAATCGAATGTAAGATTGTGCAGAAATGTTTTCGACACTTTGACACTCACTGTATGATGGTTACGGTGATTAACGACTTGCAATCGAATTCGATGATGTTTACTGCAGATGTTTGCGTAGCTTTCCAGCTACTTGATGCCTATGCGATAAACAAAAATTTGATCACTCAGTTCGGTTCCTCGTATTCTCACGGTAACGTTAAAACAATAGCATGATGTTCCATGTCGATGCAGCGCGTTGCGCTTGATAATCGAGCCGCATAAAGGAACGCGATAAGTGTACCGAGCTTCTTTTTTCCTGGCTGATATCACGAGGCCACTTTCATTTTTGATATCTTTGCTTTACGATGCACCCGAATAACACCCTACTACGCTGACTCGTTCCTCCAGCAGAATCCCCAGGGTTACATTCGCGTTGTGCCAATTGTGTCAATCTCGCATTTACTTTCGGTCTAGAGCCGCTAGATGGCAGTGCGATGGCATCGCGCGAGTGACGCGCTAGAGCCTCCATTTTCCTCACTCTGAGATGGCGTCCATATGCTGGTGTTTGATTATATTTTTATTACCTGTGCTGATATCGACAGTGCCAAAAGAATATCGTAAGTAATTACATTTCTATTATGCTAAACATGCTTCGCGAACTCGTATATTGTCTTACAATGAAACACGATACGTATAAATTGCATCTCTGAATGTAAGGACAATTGGCGTCTATTTTGGTTATTACATTTGGAATTCTTTTTTAAATTGTAGATTACTTTTAAAATAAAGGATGATTCTTGTGTGTTCAGTCGGCGTTGCTGTCTGCTGTTTTTCTGAGATGGATGAACACCGGGAAGGAGAGCTCGCGTGGATCCATCAAAGAGGGTGAGTGTTTCACATTTGATTCACACGCAGCGTGATGGCCAATTCATGATTGGCGAACAATATTCGTGCGCGTTTCGTTCGTATCTCTGAATCGTGAAAGCCGGTGAGTTTCGGGCTTGCATTAAGCATCGGTTTAATAAAATAGCAGGGAGCGAAAGCGGAAAGATGCCGGTCGCGTGTCCACTGGTATTCCGTTTCCAAGAACGTCTACCTCTTTATTTTCTCTCGTGAGATTATTCAAACGTTATACGAACGGGACACGTACGTCCGCGCGGATCACCTTATTAAGATTACAAGGGCTGCTCATTGCGCTCGTGGCTCCGGCCGAAATCTAGGTCACCCGTAATAAGACGTAACCGATTTTTATTGGCACCTGCCATACGAACCTCACGACGATCGACAACGCGCGCGTTTTATGCAGCTTGCGCCTCGGCACGTCACGTTCGCCGAACTTCCGGAACACCGTTTTATTACCTTTTCCTGGAAAATTAACTCCTAATTAATAGCGTCAATTATTAGCTGATCTTGTAAGACTCAGGTGCATCCCCTTCCCAGTTATTATGACTCAGACAAAATTAGTATACGATTTCAGATAATTGTTATAATGCTTAACACTTGGGACAGTATTTAAAATAAGGAGTAGTTTCAAATGATACTTCACATTTATATCTTGGGAATAGAGAACAGAAATTATGAACCCTTCGCATTCCGAATTTTATTTCAATTTCGTTACCAGCAGTTCCCAATGCTTTTAAGTGTTTTAAGTAACTTGAGCATGAAAGAATGTCGAGTGAGACTCGACAAAAGTGCTCTTGAGGTAAAAACTGATTTCGAGTCACACTCGACATAGGAGTGCAAAGGGTTAATGATGATAACATGTTAAGACAATAATTAAAATTAAAAAGACAATCTCTTTGTCTTGTATTTGGACAAGGAGAAGCAAGCATCACGGTCCAATATTTGAAATCCATACATATCCAATTATTGTAAGTCGGCTAAGTTTTTGCGTCGATCCTCCTCGGTGTAATTTTCAATTCGCGATGCGTCGAAGCGTCATTAAAGTAGTTTAAACTGGCCCTAGGCGTTTTCGATTACCGAAAGTTGGATCATCCAGTGAAACTTCATCTTCGACTGACGTTTGCACTTTGAACTTAATTCAATGAAACAGTATTACTTCTTCAAAGTTTTCGAACTTGATTCGTTCGGGCGTACGTAGCGCTCGTTCTTGGGAAATAAAACTGACTTTACAAGTATTGTCGCGAACGTTTATACGTAGAGGTGGCTTGTTGGATGGATCCGGGTAGCACGTGCTCGACCGTAAGCGGGCGCAAATGAGAGGGCATAAAAATAAATGTCACGCGTTGTCGTTTCTCTTCCTCTCTCCTCGGTTCTAGAGCACCGAGATCCCTACCGTTTCTTTTTCAACGGAGGGACAGCTGAAGATCTCCATAAATGCGCTGCATAGTTTGCATTTTGCAATGACATACAAAACAAATAACGACGACGCAGCGTTTAAGGCGGGCGAGCCGGTTCTTAAACGTCGCGATCATCGAATTAGATAAATGATGAATTTCCCCGTGCGGAGTGGAAGTTAATAAATAAACCGCGTTAGGTTCCGCAGGCGAGAAAATTTACGGGGGCAATGAAAGATCCGCGCACGAAACGCGAACGTATAAGAACATGCGATGCTCGTTCTCGAGTTAAGGGACACGTTATTAATTACGCCCGCGAAATGTCTGTGTTTAAAGTCAAACGGTACCGAGCACGCGCGTGCAACAGGTACGAAATATGTAGCCATTCGCGCTTTCTTTACGGCGCGCATAAATTCGGCTCCATGCTCTTCTTATATTTTCTGAATAACCACTTGCAATGTCGGCTCCAAGTACATAGGTTCGAATAAGGAAGTACATTCAGTAATTTTTATTAAATCTCCGAAGTTTCTCGTTGCCCGTCATAAGACTCGATAACTTGGTTATATTTTTGTAAACGGACAATCAAAATTTGGCAATCACCTCGTGGAGTATTTTATTTTTCAATGCATTAAGAAGGAGATTGATATCGAAGGGATGTTTGATGGCACTAAACATAGCTTGACGTGTGCGTAACGTGTTAGCCCGATCGATTCGATTAAAAGTCACGTGGACGAGGTTCATCGCGGTGCAAGCTACGCGTAATGCGCGTTTAATGACAAAAGTGAAGGGGATCACCGTCCCTAGGGAGAATTTTTGCTTCGACAGAAGTTATCCATTGTCCGTCCCTCCGATATCTGTCTACGTAAATCCATTTCGGTAGCATCACGCGATGTTCAACTCAAATTCTACCTACGTAACAATAATAGTTTCGCTGTATGATTTTACCATTCAAGCTGTTTCATTGAAAGTCTCGAAATGACTATTCTTATTGGTCGTTTCGAATTTATATAAATCTTTAAGATGCGCGTGCAGTTTTGTAATCGAGCGCAGTTGCTATTTTCTCGATATTGGCATGTAGCTAGTACCTACGGTGTGTCTTCACCTGCACGGCATATGGTGACGGCGCAGAACGATGATCCGCGTCGATGATGTTATATCGGAGGGATGCCAGTTGGATTGAACTGCCGGTTAATTCGTTGTTCATCCCCGCGACCCACTGCTTTCCGAGGTCTACTTCCGTTACTTGACCCTTCCCAAGGGGGTCACGCACCGCTGATTCTATCTCCTCTCTTATTCTCGCCAATTCATTTTTACACGTTGCCCCGATAAAGAACCGTAGAAAGCGGCAATAAAGAATCGGCAGTGACAAATGTATATGAAAATCGTAAAATCCGACGGAATAATCGGACACGAGAAATAAAAAGATGCATAATCCGATCGGTCATCGGGCGGGGCGGGAAAGCGAGACGCGCGTTATACTAACAAAGGACATGTTGCGTGAACGCGGACTCGATACTCATTAATAAAAGCAGCAACGTTCCGAGTTGGCGTACGTTTTTGCCCGGATACGAATTGCGATGTCTCTTCTCTTCGGGCACCGAAAACTGGTACAGCCCGGCATACATAACATTAAACGAAACATCGGATAGCACCACCTGCCTTCTCTCACCCATTTTAATTTGTCACCACGTTCTCGCCCATCGACGGGAGTTAAGACTTTCTCTGTCTTCGATACGCGCCGCACGAAATCCCGAACACCGAGTAGTCTTCCTTTTTCGCGTGGAACGCGTGCTATGCGCCGGACCGGCTGCGTTTCGCCACTGCAGCTTCTTCTTCTTCTTCTTCTTCTTCTTCCCCCCGTCGTTGACGTCGCAAAAAACCGATCTTCCAAGTGGACAATTTCGGGTCCGCCGTTTGCGTGTCGGCTCTTTTTCAACGTTGGGACACATCGCCGCGTGATTTCAGCCCGGATCTCTATCTCCTTTTGGATTAGGTCCGTGCTATTCCGCTTTTGTAAGATCCACGCCCGGGAGAGACCATGATTGCGCACGAATTTATGTGCCCCGTCAATGGGGAACGAACAACGGCGTCGAATGTATGAATCTTCCTTTATTTCGTGGCGATCCAATTAATGCGCCACATGACGTTTCCGACGAACGGAAATCGGTCGAAGGGGGCGAGAGCGCAGGGCCAGACGCAGGATTCCTGGAGGGTCCCGACGGTTAATTGTTAATCGGTAATCTAGTACCGCCACGCTACCGTGGAAACGTCAGTTGGTGCCCGCGATTTCCAAATCCTAAAATTGTTACTATCTAAATCTATTAGGTAGCGGTTTTTACCAATAATTTTATAGCTTTTTGTCGTTTCGTTGCACACGATCATCTCAGAAATCATGTATTTAGAATTTACCAGCTGCTTGGTTTAATAATTCAATAGATTCCTTTTCAATCGTTAAGCTATTTAAATTTTATACGTAGACTCGTTCGCAGTGCAATAATTCTTATGCGATAGTAGGGAAGGAAATTTTGAAAAGCGATTATTATTGGACTATGATACTTGGCCATGATCGATGATGGTTTACAACAAAACGGTAAAAAAGTTGATAAGGTTAACGGCACGCCTCGTCTGGGAATTAATTGCGGGGTTAATAACAGCCTGCGAAAATCGGGTATCGATGAGAGATAAGGCTTTGCTAATTTCTCGCTAACAATCTGTCTTCGGGCGCGTGCCATGTGGCAAACAGAATTTCACACTTAGATCGGGCACGCCCGATTTTCCAACATCCTAAATTGGATGAAACTACAAAGAGAGGTCTCGCTACATTGTCCGTGGCAACGGTTGTATGCGTAACGGTGTTCAAAAAGGGCTCTCCGGCCGGTTTCACAAAAACGTGTTAATTAATAGACAGTATTGTTTAACAAGTAAATAAGTAGCCCTTTTGCAGTTGCTAATACGTCCTGCACACTTGGCCATATTACACGTAGCTCGATGTTAGTATTACTTCTCTTTTGTTATAAACGAAAAATGTTAATGATCTCAAAATGACGTGGTACAAATATTTGTCACTGGAATAAATGATGCATTCTAATCGAGCTAATAGTAGGCAACACGTGAGTATCTGCTTTTTCAAAAGTTCCCATGCATATGACCCACAGCAAATAAGCCTCGAGTGGCAATATAAAATGTCCCGAGATCACGTGACATGGAATAAGGGGTTAGATACATGTAGGTATAGCTTTAAATCCAATATACGGGACAGATGCTACTGCCACCAGTGATTGCGTTTCACGTGCGCGCTTCTTTTCCGGTTAAAATAAAAGCATCGGGTTGGCAACTAAATGATCGCCGATTTTATCATCTTCTTTAATCCAAAAGAAAGTAAAACGCAGAGTACCGTAAGTGAGTTTAATTCAAAGCGAGTAGTCAATTTGCGTCTAATTAAAATCTTGGACATATTTAATGCAATTGGAAGTCGGAAAAAGTAAGTTGCTCCCTCAAGGATATTTCTGTTATTTTTTGAATAATGAATATAATTGGCCCACTTTGGGACATCTGCAATCTCGAGTTTACATCGCATTATAATAAATGAAAACGCAACGTGTTTTACCGGTTCCGCTAATTCATCTCAGACACGAATTTCTGAAATGATATACGCGTGCTGTACCGTGTAGCCGAGTCCGAGAGCTTGGTTATCGC
This sequence comes from Ceratina australensis, assembly GCA_004307685.1. Lineage (NCBI taxonomy): Eukaryota > Metazoa > Arthropoda > Insecta > Hymenoptera > Apidae > Ceratina > Ceratina australensis. The sequence continues at coordinate 101,699 of SHCU01000197.1, read as the reverse complement.
GAAATCGATCACCGATACATTGTAAACCGTATGAATATTCATCAACCCGGGGCGATCATGATTAATAGAAGTACGAATGGTTCGTCCTCGAGGAATTCATTCTTCTTTGTCGAGAAAGTCGAATTGACTTGTAAAAAGAGAAACCTGCCTATTTTCGCGCGTCAATCGGCTCAAGCATAATGAGTATAATTGCAGAGACGAGTGCATCGTTCAAGTTCAGCTTCCAATCGAATAATAAGAATAATCGTATAAAATAATTGCTTCATTTGAATTCGTTTCGTATGAATCTTTTATCTGGGTTGTTGCATTTCGTACTTCTTTTAATTCCTATTAATTGAGCAGTTTCTAGTTGTACAATCAAATGTATGTATTCTGATCTCTGGTGTGATTATCATTTAAAATCTGATAGAAAGTTTGTTTGTGGAAGCAGTAAAAAAAAAGGGTAGATAAAAATGGGACGGCGCAAGGTACGTGGCACACGGCTCACGGAAATCATGATGAAACGGTATGATTGAGAAAACCGGTAGAACATTACATATGCGTGGTATGCCTCGGACGGGTGTAAGAGTACAGAAGGAGAAAGAGGGAACACATGGTGTCCTCATACAGTCGTCGCCATAAAATCGATGATCGACGAGACAGAGATTTTGGTAATCTAAAAATAGTGTCGAACGCGTCGCGATATCACGATAGAGTTTACGCCTCGAGTAATTTGTTGAGAGTTGGCAAAAGTTTTTCGCCTAACTCGATGCCGACGTACTTATGAACGTTAGTGTACTCGACTCTCGGTGTGCAGCGAAACGGTGCAACAGATGGTGCAGCACCATGGCTCGTGCTCTGCTCCTCTTCCCTCTTCGCCACCCTTACTCACTCACCGTCTACGGTTGTTCTTTTAATTTCGCCTCTCTCTCCCTCGTTACTTCCATCTCCCATTTACTCTGATTCTCGTTCTTCGCCTTTCATCTCTTTTATTCCCTTTTTTATCTTCCTTTGGCTGTTGACCTGTTTCCAACCAGGTCTCTTTGTTCCCTAATTTAGTTCTTAATCAGAAGTAATTAAAATGTATAAAGAGTATCGAATATTTAGAAAATGATTCACGCAACGGCTGCTATTTTTTAATTAAAATTACATTCCCAGGAACTTCCCACGGTTTTTATAATATGCGGGCAATAAAACGTTCCCATTGACCATGGTCCTCAGTTCACACGGTTGATCAGTTCGATTCTAAAAGTCGAAAGAATACACCTGCAACCATACGTTTGCATATGATTAAACGTATCGCTAAAGGGACTTCCAGAACTTCTTGTTCGATGAAAGATAATCGGTGGGAAAGCAATATTGCTCTCCTGGTACATAATGATCTTCTACTAAGTACTATTTTATTTTCTAGTGAAACAGGAAATGTCTTAGCGAAATGCACGTGTCTTAACGATTAACCTTCCCGTATACTCGAATGCAACAAGTGTCAACTTCTCTAAAAACATTGTTTCAATAATTCTGGGCGAGTTTTCTCACGCACGTGCGCCGAGACGGGCTAACGTCACTCCATTTCCTTGTTCCTGCACCTGTATCTCTTTCCGTTGGTACGTTCCATGAATTCTATATCCGGTCTTAAGGCTAACGCAATAATTAAGTATCTTTTCTGTTAATTCGTCAATTAAACGGTACCTGTTCTTAATATCTGGATCTTTATTTAATACGAAAGACAGAAGCGAAGAAGTTCGTTATTTATTACTCATCGTCGTTTTTAATAGAAGTCTTAAAAGGATGCGCGATATTAATCAACGTTTAAGATAGCTACGTATCCATGGTATCGCGGGTGAGTTTCAATTTTTCGACGAGGTCACGTAAAACCGATAAGAAATTCGATCTCGGTGAAAGTGTGCCTGCAAGGATTGAGACAAACGGCTTCGGAATGACCACCGTTTATACATACTTATACGCGGTATTGTGCAAACGGTTTTTTAGACCACCTGCTACATGATAAATTTTTATTACCCCGCGAACGAATTTCGTGTTTTCAGGTACTATACCATTTTTCATCTTCGGCTCGAGATATTTATTGATTTTCATGTCCATACTCCTCTGGCTATAAAAGCACTTGTTTATAAATCTTCATCTTCAATTGTCTCATTTTATCTTCTTTCTTAATTGGTCGTAATAATCTTAACTTTTTAATTCATACAAGTGTCACTTAATAGAATCTATTTACTAGAAAATTAGTGATTTCATAGATATATATAGTTTCTTTAGAGAATAAAAATTGTCTTCAGTTATAATCAATTTTATCAATCTCATAAGTTCGAAGACTGTTTAACGCTCTTTTACATCAGATGACACTTCGTCTTCTTAGTGGCCACGTTTCTAATTATAAAGACACGTGTCATAATTTTTATATTTACTTTAATACGCAAGTACCGCAAAAGTGAGGATTGGCCGTCACGTGAAAACGTATCTCAACGAGTGTCGTTGTTTTTATTGGAGCGTGACGCGAAACAGGTACCTACCGGTTCATGCTTGTGTCCCTTGCTCGCGAGAACTTCGGAAATACGTATCAACAGGTGCCGTGCAAAAGTGCGCTCGCCACGGGTAATCGCGTCCACCGCAATTATTCGCTCTCTCGTGCCATTTCTCGATGGAACCGCGG
>SHCU01000197.1:73795-99031 GCA_004307685.1 Ceratina australensis | reverse complement strand
TTTTAATAGAAGTCTTAAAAGGATGCGCGATATTAATCAACGTTTAAGATAGCTACGTATCCATGGTATCGCGGGTGAGTTTCAATTTTTCGACGAGGTCACGTAAAACCGATAAGAAATTCGATCTCGGTGAAAGTGTGCCTGCAAGGATTGAGACAAACGGCTTCGGAATGACCACCGTTTATACATACTTATACGCGGTATTGTGCAAACGGTTTTTTAGACCACCTGCTACATGATAAATTTTTATTACCCCGCGAACGAATTTCGTGTTTTCAGGTACTATACCATTTTTCATCTTCGGCTCGAGATATTTATTGATTTTCATGTCCATACTCCTCTGGCTATAAAAGCACTTGTTTATAAATCTTCATCTTCAATTGTCTCATTTTATCTTCTTTCTTAATTGGTCGTAATAATCTTAACTTTTTAATTCATACAAGTGTCACTTAATAGAATCTATTTACTAGAAAATTAGTGATTTCATAGATATATATAGTTTCTTTAGAGAATAAAAATTGTCTTCAGTTATAATCAATTTTATCAATCTCATAAGTTCGAAGACTGTTTAACGCTCTTTTACATCAGATGACACTTCGTCTTCTTAGTGTCCACGTTTCTAATTATAAAGACACGTGTCATAATTTTTATATTTACTTTAATACGCAAGTACCGCAAAAGTGAGGATTGGCCGTCACGTGAAAACGTATCTCAACGAGTGTCGTTGTTTTTATTGGAGCGTGACGCGAAACAGGTACCTACCGGTTCATGCTTGTGTCCCTTGCTCGCGAGAACTTCGGAAATACGTATCAACAGGTGCCGTGCAAAAGTGCGCTCGCCACGGGTAATCGCGTCCACCGCAATTATTCGCTCTCTCGTGCCATTTCTCGATGGAACCGCGGCGACGAACCCAGACTGCGCGTCGAAGAAACCTACGCGATTGCGAAACCGCTTCTCTCGCAAGCTTTTAACCCCTCGATTGTTAACGTAAGATAAAAAGCGAATAAGAAAGTCGAGTAATCAAGTGATTTTCATTTAAAAACACGATGAGAATACATTCTGATGTCGTGTTACATAGAATTATTTCCAAGATATAATAACCTTACACGTAGCATGCTCTGATAAAATCATCGAGGAAAAAATAATTGGAAATACCTCTCGACTCTTTTGACATACAATATTTAACAATGTATATTACATAGTATCTTGCAAGGCAGGTGATTCTGGAAAATTGTTGCAAATGTAAATGCAAATCATGCTTAACAAGCGGATAATGAAAGAAACCGTCCGACTTTCGATACAATTAACAGCAATTAAACCGGCAGCAAGGGTTAATCGATAACCCCGTTGGAAAGAAGCGAGCTTAATAAGTGATACGAGCGTGCAAACAAATCGAAATTCAACCTGATCGGACCGGAACGATAAAGTTATGGCGTAAAAGGGAACACGCGCGTTTAAAAAAAATGGGAAGTGTTTAATGGTTAATTGGATGTATAAACCGCAAGGTTTGACCAGAGTCAGCTGGATGACCGTAACACGGTTAAATAACTGGGTCGATCGAATCGGACCCGATCCCGAATCGTGGAAATTAATTCGCACACTCCTCGTTTGACGATCCCCACCCTTATCTTATCTATCGCGTTTATTGGTCAAGCATAAGGAAACATTTTACAATGTTATTGAAGACATTATTATATCCATTATTTCGCGTGTTATCAAAGAAGATAAAATAGTAAAATGTGTATAATTATATTTCAATGATAAGTTAAATAGATTTTCCTTATTAATGTTGGACGTTTAACTTGCTCGGAATTAGAAAGGAAAGGGTTGTTTACTCTTGCACGTTTTATTGCCCGATAACACGTGGCGTTCGGCGAGTAGCGTAAGCCTCGAGGAATCAGGAGTGGTTCCGGTTTTGGTAAAGTCGGCAGCGGGTCGAAAAAACGAGCGGTGCCAACCAAATTGAGAAACTGAAATATCTGATCCGGATGATTCGTCCGCGATCCACGTTTCTTTTATTCCGATACGCGCACTCGTCGCCGCTTGTGTTCGCAGCTGTACGCCACCACCATTTACGGGCTTGCACCGGCGGCGCTGCAACGACCCGCGCCTTTTTTCCCCGCGTTTCAAACCGCGTTCACTTTTGACAAACAACTGCCTAGCCGTACGACGTTAACGCCTCCGATCGAACTCGCAACCTCGTCGTATTACTGACAATAAAGTTTTACTGCGATTCGGATTATACGCTTTATGATTTTATGGTTCCGCAAGTCGAGCTTTAGCGGGCTCAAATTCCTATCGTGTATCTTAAGATAATAAGGGGGCGCGATAATTTATTGCTTTATAGAAACGTTTCAGCATTAATCTACTATGTTGTTTATGTAATTTCTTCAAATTGGAATCGTGAGTCCCTTCTGGGTGGCAGTGTGCATTACCGCCGATCAATGGGTAGCATCGTTACGCGAAGCGGGTTTCATTTTCGACACGCGATTTTGTTGCTGCGAGCCGCCGTTTTCTCTTTGATCGCGTCGACAATTTTCAGTGCAAATTGTCAGATTAAATTTCAGCTGCCGGCTCCTTCTTATTTGTCGTTCATCGCCGGTATTAAATTAAATTAAGAGGTTTACGTCAATAGGTGAACTGTTTTTCTTAGAGAGTGGGAGTTGTAAGATTTTCACATGCGGGATAGTTCACCCTTCTCTGGTGCTCGTAATTTTCAGAGGGCAGCTGCATGCGACTCTTTGTGAAAGTGTCGACGTTTTTCATCGCATCGGAAGGAGAAATCGTAATCGGGATCGATTATTCCTTTCTACGTAAACACACATAAACGCAGGTCGATAACTGACACTTTAGTTTCTTACATCGATCTCAAATCCTAATGCAAGCATGTTGATATTGATTGAATTCGTTAGAAGAGAATTTGCACAGTTTTTTTACAGTTGATCTTCCATTTAACATTTTTAATATTTGATATCCATTCACTAAGAGCAACGTGATGGATTGTATTTTTGGGAAGGACATCGTCCAGAGTTAAATGAAATCTTGCTTATTAGAAATCTGTCGATCGATTTCGATCGACACGATTTCCGAATCGGACATGTTCGCTGGTAATAAGAGCGGGTGAAATTTCGCCGGCCAATTCTTGAAACCCTCCTCCAGGTAGCTATTAGCTCGGCTTGTTTTTCGGCATGGTAATAGGACTCGCACTCTGTAATCAGAAACGCAGCTCGAGGTTGCACTCGTTATTGTCAGGTACGAATACATTTACGCGGATATTATGCGGTCAGCTACATAGTTACACGACCCTTGTGTACTTACTGTTAGCCAATTTCTTGCCACTCCAGGCTACACTGTAAAAAGAGAAGCTTACGACTCATATGATTAAATCAGATCCTTCCTTTGATTTTTTATTACGTCCCCCAAGTTGTTCGCAATCATTCTCTTCTATTATTCTGATTGACGCAAACCGCGGGTTCTACGCATAATTGAATGGAAGTGGTTTACTTGAGAATTTCGATAAGACTTTCAATCCCGCGTTCGTGTAGCTGTTCAAAATGAAACTGCACGGTGGAGTAAGATTCCACGATGTCTGGTCGGTAACTGTACTTGATTACCGTGGACCAGAAAATTCCACGGGCAATTTCTTGGGCGTCCTTAAACTCCGTACGAAAATCATTCCCGTCACGTGAACGGCAATCACCGATCGGCAATCAGTAATCAGCGACACTACCACTCTCGCAATTGTAATCTCAACCGGAGCGAGCATTTCATTCGCGATATACTTTTTTCTTGTTCGTACGTCGAAGCTTAGGTTAAGATTTATCCCCGGTGCAATTGTACAAATATCTATAGGCAATCCGTAATTTCTGATTGAGACGCGCGCCACTTATTTTAATAAAGGCGACGCGCTTGTTAGCGTTCACGCATCGACTTTAATGCTTAAGCTTAGGACAAGATTGATCACCGGTGCAATCGAGGAAATTCACGTCTCTGCGCAATGTGTAATTTCTGATTGAGATGTGTGTCACCGATTCCAACGCAGCCAGGCGATACTTCTTACTCGAATGCGAGTTATAATTATCTACTGATTAATCTCGGTATATAATTCATTGAGTAATTATTATATTTCCAGTGATTACTGTATTAATCAATTTCATGATAACCAGAGAGTAATTAATAACGGGCGAGTCACGATGCGCGTTAATTGATATTGGCCGATGATGATTTCGTAATCGGCAGGGGAAAATAAAGTCTGCAGCCAATTATCTTACAAAGTAGTGTGCATGTAACAATTTGTCAAGTTGAACACTTTCATGATTTCAATCCTAATTTGCTAGTAGGTTTTGTAAATGTATGATGAGATGTAGATACGAATTGATTCTATTTATTCGTGCATTTTGTACATTCACATGCATTTTATAGATTTATAAGCACGAGTGTTAATATTTGTGTAAATTGTTTATTTATTGATAACGTTGAACAAATTCGCGAGTTCTTGAAGCCGTTGCTGGCTGGAGATGTCGAAAAGCGGAAGCCCCCGAGATGTGGGTCACTCGTGGCCCGATAATGGAGGGAATTAACTCAGTAATCGACTGCTCTCCACCCACGGCGAGGACCCCGTGCGGTGCTCGCTGCCGGCCGATTTTCACTCTCTACCGAATTTCCGAAGCCGTCAATTACTCATCGACCTCGATTCCGTCTTCCTCCATTCACTTTTAATTCATTTTACCGTTTTTCTTATCTTCACCCCCTCCGAGAAACGTATTACATAAATCATATTGCCATTCGATTAATTGCGAATCATTAGAGGGATTGTTGTCTCCTTTTTATCGACGTTTCACAAGAGTTAATTCCTGTTGCGAAATCGCTCCACTGTGTTTCCGTGAGAAAGAATTCGCGAGCGGAACCAGATGCAAAGCAGAAAACAATGCGACACGAAAGGGGGATGACGGGAGGAAAAAAGAAACGGTTGTGTAATTACGGTAAGAATTATTCGCGTCGCGCGAAGAATCGGCAGCTGCTTTCCAGTATTGTGTTAGTCCTCCTCGTAGCAATTACTATCTGCATGCATTTCATGTTCATCCTTCGCGAAGTCACACCCACGTTCAAAACGACGAAAAGATACTTGATCGGCTAATTCGTTTGTTATTCCGAATAAGAATTACTCGACGAAGGGGATAATCGGATTGAATGAAGATTCGAACCACTGCTTAAACAGAATACGATGCAAATAGACCCGGGATATGATAATTAGCACTGGTAACATCCGGTTTTAACGTAATTTCTAGGAGAGCGTAATCCGATTTGAATTCCTGTATTAACTTTTTAGTGAAGTCGACAGATAGAAGGTACTAATCGGTAAATCCTTTGTCACTTCCCAGAGAACATCTGTCGTGCGTGTGTGTTACAAAGGAACTGAAACGTTTCTCCCTTCTCTTCGGTAGCTACACGTAATAAGCAGTTTCGTCTCGTCTCTAGACAATGTATCGTGTCCTTCGTAGTAAAGAGAATACGAACAATCGGATCGGAAATCCCTCATTCAGTTACCTACGGAACAAGTTGTCAAAAAATGACGTCGACATTTTAATATCGTGGTACAATTTCTCAGGGGAAAAAAATTAAACGAAAAGAAAGCGTCTTTCCGAGCCGGGGACAATTAGCCTGACGTACTAATTAGAGCAGGCGAATATAAAATATCATGGAGGCTTCTTGATTGCTGATCGATTCGTTACAAATTAAGTTAACGCGTGACACGAGCGGCTTGCCCGGGTACCGGCCGATGGATTTCGCGATGACCGAGCAACGCGGCCAACGTCGTTTTTTTTCCACGCGCGGGACAATCAAAGGGGAAAACGAATCGTAATTACGAAAATCAGCCGTGACGGTGCAGCTGCCGGCTTGTTCGATTAATTGTCGTGAAACATCCCCGAGGCTACGCTCGCTTACTTGATACACACGCGAAACCGTGTAACGATTCCCGTTCACTCGTTCATTAACTTCGGGCTAAAGTAAACGCTCTTTCGGAATATACGTTATAATCGGTTTTTAACGAATCGCATATGGCTTTTTATTCGTTCGAATTTCGATTTTGAACAAAACGTCGGTGCCACAATTTTATTTTACATATTATCGAACGTCAGGAGAGTAGAACGCAAATAAAAATGTAGGAAGGGGAAACGAGGTTGCTCTCTCCCACTAATTGAAATCGATAAACCTTGTTGCACTGCTATACATACAGACGGAACAATAAATCTGGAGGCAATTAGCTTGGAAACGATTTACGCGACAGTCTTAATGACAACAATACAGCGTTATTGAATTCTCGTTATATTTATACGATTCTGGCCTCTGACAGCATTGATAAACGTCCGCTGGTTATTTTAATACCGATAAAATGAAACTCGTTACTTCAGGTGGTCCAGTTAAAGTAAACTGACCATTATCAATCTCATTGGGACAATATCGAGATCCGTTCGATATCGAATATCGATTATCGCTTCTTTTTTTTTAACTATGAACGCGTATTTTTATTTGCGCAAAAAGTTGGAGCCGTGTTGTAAATGAACGCAATTAACGGGGCCGATGAGTTGCGAATGTAATAAAGAAGCGGACGCGTTAATTATTGCCGAGATCACGTTAACGCACGCAGGCTGCCCAGGTGCACGGGCAAACGGCAAGTGATATTCAAAGGAAAAATCCCGTTACGTCGCGCGTCGTGACAGATTATATTGACTGGATCCGCGGGCCGGGCGCCACCGCCTCTATAAATTATTTTATTCGGCCGATAAACGGGAGCACCCAGTAACGATTATCTTCGGCCCGTCATTTCTGTCCCGCAGCCTTATCTTAACCGTTTTGCCTTTCTCTCTTTTAATCCTTCAAGCCTTCTTGTATTTCACCTGCCCGAAATTTATCACGAATCCGCAATTGATTTCCGGCTCTCCTTTTCACTCGAAACTGGTAACTCTTTGCCCCGGGGCTCACTGATTGGATCGACACTCTCCGAGTTCCATCGAATAATTAGAAACTCAGCCGTGTTTTTAATCGTTGGTAGTAGCGAAAAATTGTACGCGTGTATCAAGCTCTTCGAAGCAACCTTCAAGTTCGATGAATCCAAAGTACGTGTAAGTATTAGGTCGGGACCGTAGTTGCCGTCGCCGGTATATAAAGCACGCTGAATATACGACGTCGTTACGCGTACACACGCGCGTGTTGAGAAGCGAGCTGAAAATGTGTGTAATTCAATATTATAATCTTCACGTTTTATATTAACGGCTATAGCCGATGTTGCCGCTGGTGGATGCTGGATGGATGATCATCTTGTGGATATTGGCTGGAGCCGTTAACAACGAAATCAGTTAATATCATAAAAGATAATGTCCGGAAGGTGTTCGGTAAATGGCACGTATCGATTGATATCAGAAAAGTGTTTATGTTACCTCTTTCTTTCGCTTATTAATCCGGGGTAAAACTTTTATAAAGGTAGCAAACTGCTTTTCACAACTACCTGCGTTACGAATGATCGATATTTTTCTTCGAAAATAGTATTTGACCTCCGAGTTTAGTCGGGAAAGATCGTTAGTCTTTTTTACTTTCCTAAACGGGACACGCGTGTAGTCGCGGCCGAGGTAGCCGGGTTTCCTCGCCGAGTCGAGAGTATCGAAGCGGCAAATTGACGGGTAACCAGCCGAGAAAACCGACGAGTCGGCTTTCGGCGCGTGCCAGCCTCCGCTTACGGTGAACGGTTGCGAACTTACGCGCCACACGCACGCGCCTCTGCCGCCGCGCCAGAGGCGTGGGCGTGCGTGCGCTCGCAGGGTATCTCAACCCTTTTTTTACGGTTAGAAACTTTGAACTTCACGTTTAATTTTATTTGTCAAAAATCGTTTTACGTCGCGTTGTCATACTAATTTTTATGTATTTAGGAAATTAAATGTGCGGGATAAAATAAATGCATAGAATTTGGTAGGAATTGTTTTCATTTATGTAATAGTATTTTACGATTAGGAGAGATGTATTTTGTATAGAAATTACTTTCACTGTATGGTTTCGTAACAAATGTTGCACTTGAAACGTACACCGCGTGATGCATCGTGCAGCCATAAAAGACGCAAATGCAGCAACAGACCTTGTCGATTCAGTTACTAACAACCTGTGCAGGTATATTAATTACACGGGCGTCAGGTTGGTAACGATGTTGGACCCATGTCGGATTAGTTACACGACCGTGGATCAGTAAGTACTCACAGCTGCCGGTGATCCACGTCGTTCCGGTACCAAATGAATTTCATTGATTCGATGGAAATTTGAAGCAGCGATTGAAACGGATAAATAGAAGCCGAAGTTCGTACGAAATAATTCCTACGCTCAATGTTTCAAGCATTTTCAATAAGAAGCAGAGTTCGTTAAAAATGCTGTTTAATCAGCGGTACAGGCGTACACAGTATCGAACATGTAATTGCAAACAGTTTAATGGAACGCTCTAATCCGATCGATCACGTAGCTGTAATTGCGAACCGGGAACAGTTTCAACGAAATGTAAACCCCGGCGAAATTAGTTAGCGTTACAACGCGATGAGAGTAGAAGAGAATCTTGAGGCGTGAACGCAGCAGCGTGCGTAGAGATTTTACGACGCCAATTATGATGCCGGTAGGAAGTTTAAGTGGCTATAAGTCGATCGGTAATTGAAACGAGCCCTTTTGTTTTTCACCATCGGAACGGATAGCAGATTGCCTCTAACCAACGATGTCGGTTAATTTCCGGCGTTTTTCTGCGAAACCGTTCAACAAATCGTTCGATTCTATCGTAACTCAGCGGCAAGGAGATTGTTGAGAGCAACGCTTTATGTCTGCTCGGCACGAGATGCACCTTCCATCAATCGACGACCACCTAAACCAGTCTTTTTTTTCGCTAGAATGTATGAGGGATAAAGTAAAGACAGAAACACATTTATTCTATGCATTTTTTATTTTACTCGTGGAAATGTTTAAAAGAATTGTTGTTAGAGAAGATTTTAAAGCGAACCTGTCATATTATTCTACAATCACCTGAACGAATCTATTTTCGTTGGATTATCCGAAAAAACCTAAGTAGAGATATACACTCCTATTTTCTTATTCTATAAATTTGATAACAGACCGGAATACGTAAGAAGATTGTAGATGAATAATATTTTCCGAGCGAGTCTGCGTAGAAGTGGGTAAACACTGCATGTTTAATACCCATCGCGGTATGGATGGCTGCGCGGTAATTAGAAACGTGGCTTGGTAGGCGTAGGCGATAGCGATCGCACACGAGCCAAAGAAGAAGAGCACGGGAAAAGGGAACGGGTCTGTGAATATTCAAGCTCCGCTATGGTTCGCAGGATAGCGGTCACCTGCCGTACAGGTGCCCCCTACTCCTTCGCTACCTCGTAATTCAACCTTCACAGCCCGATCCTTACCAGCAGTCACTTCCAGGTGTTGAACAGAGACCATACCCGATTTCCGCTTTATCTTCCTTCCCGATGGCACCTTATCTCTGTCGCCTCATCGAGACTACTCCCTCTTTTCACGTTTTCCACCCTCTTTCGAAAACTACACGTTACGTGCTCACATTTTAATTCCAACCAGCAACGACGAATCAACGACATCCTAAATTATTAACGAATGCGAATGGTACATGCAACACGAATCTCACGTGAACAATTATTTAAAAGAGTTTTCCTTTTGGTAATAGTTTTTATACGTACGTGAATGTATGCTTGTCAAATCATTGCAATGTTTCGAAAACTATACTGCACGTTACATGCTCATATTTTAATTCCAACCAGCAACGACGAATCAACGACATCCTAAATTATTAACGAATGCGAATGGTACATGCAACACGAATCTCACGTGAACAATTATTTAAAAGAGTTTTCCTTTTGGTAACAGTTTTTATACGTACGTGAATGTATGCTTGTCAAATCATTGCAATGTTTCGAAAACTATACTGCACGTTACATGCTCATATTTTAATTCCAACCAGCAACGACGAATCAACGACATCCTAAATTATTAACGAATGCGAATGGTACATGCAACACGAATCTCACGTGAACAATTATTTAAAAGAGTTTTCCTTTTGGTAACAGTTTTTATACGTACGTGAATGTATGCTTGTCAAATCATTGCAATGTTTCGAAAACTATACTGCACGTTACATGCTCATATTTTAATTCCAACCAGCGACGACGAATCAACGACATCCTAAATTATTAACGAATGCGAATGGTACATGCAACACGAATCTCACGTGAACAATTATTTAAAAGAGTTTTCCTTTTGGTAACAGTTTTTATACGTACGTGAATGTATGCTTGTAAAATCATTGCAATGTTTCGAAAACTACACTGCACGTTACGTGCTCATATTTTAATTCCAATCAACGACGAGAAATCAACAACATCCTAAATTATTAACGAATGCGAATGGTACATGCAACACGAATCTCACGTGAACGATTATTTAAGAGTTCTTCTTTAGATTGGTAACAGTTTTTATATGTACATGGGTGTATGCTTGTAAAATCATTGCAATGTCGATAATATCATCCTAAAGCGGCAAGAAATTCTCGAGGTGCAATGAAATCGCATTCAAGCACACATGTATGCGAACGTGCAGGAACCAGCGGATTCCTTTGCCGCACCGACACCATACGGGAAACATCTGTTTTGTGCACGGGGTTGCACGTTCTCGCCGAATATCCCGTTCATTGAGCCACCGCGATATTTCCAACGTTTCCTGCGGTTTGTCACGGCGATCTTGATAGACTTTTTATGAAATCAGTTGCCTAACGTAAACTACCGCAGGGACAAGAGATCTTCGTGCAACCGATGCCACGTATTACGTTACACTCTCTACATTGTCAAATGCGAATGCACGAGAATTTGCATCTCGTTTATTTCATACTTCAAATTAACGTGTTATTCACTATGGTTATTTCGAAGGGAACATTCGGATAGGCTCGAAAGATTACGTAAAAGGAACGTCTTCGTTGTAATATAGTTGTCTACGGTTTCATAACCCGGCACGTGGCCCGGAGACAGCAACGCCTGGCGCGTCGCATCCAACCATCTCGGCGACATTAATAACCGAGGCATTTGCATCTGAAACAGCAGCCGCATGCGTGAACAATAACAATTTGATATGAAATCGAGTCGCGTACCTTACCTGCTCGATATCTTCTTTCGAGCAGAATAAGCTCTATTCCTTCTATGTTTTTCGAAGTACGTTCGATAAACGTTTGTTTGCTCGTCCGCTTTGTCGTTCCATGCATCGTTCCACCGATGACGTAGTATTTAATTCATCTGCAATTGCATCGTATCGGAGAATACAAAATATTCTCTTATCACGAATTGTTTTTATCGTTGTCCAAATCTAAGGCTAGTTCGATACAGTGAGAAATTTATATTACACACTTACACGACGCGATTGAAAGAATTTAATGGGAGATCATGGTTTTAAGTAGGCAAAGGAAAAATCGGTGATGTCCACTCGTCAATCACGATCGAAAGCGGGATAATCCGTGAATCGTAAAAGGAAAGCGTGTGAATAGCGGTACGTTCCTTTAATAGGGGCCAAATTTGGCCCGCGACACTTTCTTCCATTCACATCTGCGGTTAATAATTCTTTCGGGGGAATCACCTGGATATTACGCGTTTCTGATACACGAACGGATGGAAATTTATGCGGTTGCGTGGCAACGGTGAAACTCGGCCTGCTCCCGCAATTTTAAAGCCTGACACCAAGACATCTCGTCGTTTTTTTTTATTTGACTTAATGTTGATAAAAACACGTCGGGAAAAATCAATCCGCATAGGAGATTGGCACGATGATTTATTCAACGTTTCACACGATATACTGACTGATACAGTTAATACACACTTTTACATGCACGCATTTGATTCTATTAAAAATTTTACGGTGAATTCGCGTGGAGAATCGATATTCGCTTTCGATCGATTAAAATTGAAATGTTGCCGGGAGAGAATCAAGGAACGCGTATGGTTTTGATAACAAGCTAGCTAGCCGTTCCCAGAGATTTATAAGGACGATGATCGCTTCGGTGATTCGTAATAATCGCCGCGTAAAACGATAATTAGATAGAGAACGACCGTTGCTAAGTATACGCTCCCATCAGCGTAACGCTGTCACAGAGAAAAAGCCGGGAATCGACGGTGGGCCCAGCCGTTTAATTAGTTCTCTTAACGACGCGAAAGTACAGAGAGCCGCTGCGAAATCAAGGGGAACTTATCAAGACCGTGCCGCGATCGCCGCTGGGCATTTAGTTTAAATTAGCCACTGCCCGCTCGCGCCTTCGCTCCGGGATAAATCGACCAAATCATACTCCTCGACTCATTCAATTACCCGGTTCCCCTGGCCCTCTGTAACCGCCTCTTCGCGCTTGCCTTCTCACCGTCCGCGTCATTTTAATCCTCGCCTGGCCAACCCGTGTATTACGCGTATCGCGTGACATAACTGCAACAATTTCTTAGCATACTTTTTATCATACGTGTTTTGCAACATCTTATATCGAACGATTTGTCATCTTTTAATATAATTGTACGAGTGACATTGATAATATGTAGGTGAACGAAAGAGTCAGGTTGAACGCGAGAAACTCGGTCGTCGGTATTAAAAAGTCGACGGATTACTCTTACGGAATTTGTAAGGAAAAACGAGGATGGGGTAGAAAAAAACAGGGCACGTGAATCTCTCTCGTAACGGTGAAGCTTAAGTACGATTAAGTTCTGGTGGTCGGCCCGGGCGGCCTCGTGTTTCCGAGCCATCCGATCTTTTACGGTCCTGCACAGAGATTTAAAGGGGCGGGTTTCGGATCTGCTCGCTCGTTCAGGAAGCATCCCGGCCAACAGCTGATTCTGTTCTCGTGTAAACGCCTGGCCCCGCCGCATTCCTTTTATATTTCGAGAACCTGCGCCCCGTTTTCGGAGAATCACCGAGTCCGACACGTGCTTTCGGTTAAACGAATTTTCAACCTGCGTCTTCATTTATTAAGTAAATTGCTTGTCCCGAAGAAATGAGTTGCAAATAGGAATAATAATCTGTGTACTCAGGAATTTCAGATATTAAAATCTGGCGAAAATAAGAATTGATGATAAAATATATTTTTGCACTTAACTTGATGTAGCAGCTTCATAAAATTAGGCGGTGAATTGATGCAAAATCGATGGCAACCGATCGGTTTCAAGATAATTAAGTAGAGATGAAAAGGGTTTCCCGTGCAATTCACGGAATGAAATTCCACCCCTAGTTATCCGTTTACAATTAAACGTTCAAGGGTATGTAATCGGCCGGGTGTAAAAACGGTAAACGCCTCTTAGGGTTAAACGCAGGGTGGAAGAAACACCGATACTTGTTCTTCTTCTACGGCGCAAGGACTATGAATGAAGTCGTAAAAGGTCCCTTGCTTGCATTTCTGAATGAAGTGCAAAATTACCTGCACCGTGTACTTACTACGTTACACGTTCGTAAGACTAGAACTCAGGCACCAAAATTAATGGTAAATAATATCTATGAGAATAAGAACGAATTACAAAGTTAGAATACGTTTCTCGAATTTTGTATAAATACAAAAGTAATAGTAAAAATTAGTTTACATTGTTCGTTAGTTGGATTCTGACAATGTGCATCTAAATCGATTGGAATCAGTCGAGCGAGGATGGAAAACCCCTCATTACATATCGTAATAGCGTCTCATTAACGAACCCTCGATCAAAACGGCAAGGATATCTGCTCTCGTGCCTGGAAAAGAAGCTGAACGGTCAGGTGCAACCTGCAAGCGCACTCGGCTAACACATAATCTTCCCTGAGCCGAGTTCCTCTCTGTTCCCCTGGCGAACGAACGTATGAGTCGTTCTCTCTCGTCTACCGCCGGTTTATCTGATGCCATCTTCCAGGGAAAGGCCTCTTTACTTTCGGTTTCCAATCGTTTACTGGAAACGAGAATTCTTAACTTCTTGAAATTTAATTACCGATTCACACGCGATGCATTCTGCCAATTGTGCAAGTTTTTCTTCTCTTTGAATTCAATTGACGTTAATGCTTCTTTTCAAATGGTCGAAGATGAGAAGTTATTTATATATTTGAATTTCCTTTCAACATATCGCACGTAGTTTTACATCACTTGACACAATACATTAGATACGGAAAAAGTGAAGTACAAATAATGTTCCCAGGAATATTCGTACCGATGAAAATGAGAAGCAATTTTTTTCACATCCTGCGTACGATCCGGTAGCTGTTCGATCATAATTAACATAAACCGGTACGGGTAATAAAACACGAAGATGCGCGCAATCATCTTTAATCAAATTTCCCATCGACGCGGCGCGACGTTGAAAAATTTCAAGACGACCGATTCGATTACATGCACGTGGCAAAGTAATGAGTACCGGCATCCCGAAACACGGTACGTACTTACGCGGTACACAGTTCGGGGTATCATGATCAAACTATCACGATCAAACGTATAAAATTACGCTGCTATACAATTATAGAAACAAAGTTCGCCGTAGAAAATTTTCTTTCGACGGATTTGATTGATCTAGATGATAATCGAAAATGAAATTTTTTTTTACCGACGTTCGACATTACGCGGAGGCAGATACGCGGAACAGTGTTTCACGCATGTCTATACAAGGTGATTTCACTTCCAATTAACCGGACATCGGCTCGCTGCCACAATGATTGACGCGATCGCGATAAATATCCGTCACCAGTCGAGAATCCTCCTTTGATCTACCGCGCTCGCGCACGATAAACCATCTCATCGGATCTGAATTTATCGAATGTTATAATTAGACCGGGGCTACATTTATAGATGAATTAAATCGGCAGGAAATCTAAAAATGCACCCAAGGACTTAAGGAGTATCTAAGATAATTCGACGTCCCTTCAAATTGAATATATCAATTTCCTCTTTTTACGTGAAAATCGATTAGGTGTTCGTATAAAAACTTGTACAGTTACGACTTGCTTTTTCTTTGATTCGTAACAAAAATGAAAATCGTATTTGGACCCGTAGAGTGGTTAGGTGAACGAAAACCTGGGCGGACGATTGGGCCTCATTATCGGACTGAATTCAGAAACCATCGTGTCCAATTAAGACGTACGAAACGTGGCCGTAATGACGGTTCTTTTGCGGAAAATACAAGCCAATTCGCGCGGATGAAAAACTGGCCCTTATTATATTGCAACCGGTAGCAGACCGCGACGCAGACCCGGGGGTTAACGATTCATCCTCCGTAAAAAAATAACCACCGAATTATTCGGGATGAGTTGACAACGAGCAAAAATATAATGTAAATCTTTCATCTTGTATCATAATTAAAAATCCAAGTAGTTTTCATTAACTCATTTCTTTTCGAAGGCAATAATTTTCATTTTTACTTATGTAAAAAAGATTCGATCAATTCGAATTTTCGTTTGGTTAATGAAATTTTTATATTAATACTAGATTATGTCAATCACTGCATGAAATATCGTATCGAACATCGCATTTGATATCAATTATTTTCAGCGATCGTACGAGATCGCCTGCGAACGTATTAACACGATGACATGTCCGTTGATAAGTAAGCATTTCATCCAGACTTCTGGTTTTTCATCACTCGACTGCACCTTCGGTTCCTTCCTTGTTTGGCGAATGCCCCCGGTTCTTCTTCCGTGACTCAAATTCGTTTGGATCGAGTTCGTTCTTTCGATCGGTTTCAATTAAAAAGGAACGGGCCGGGAGAGCACGTGCACGCGCGTTCACCTGATTAACCGGCCGAAATCATCGAAGCGGATCTTACGGTTCGCCCGGGTACAGTTGGCAAAATCAATGCGGATGCCCGACTTTACGAACTCGACATCGCGCGGCTCATGACGGCGCAGCTAATGAACTTCGTTTCGTGCCCGTTTTTTTCAAACCAATTACGGAGTATATCATAACAGGGGTTAATGATGATATTTTAGAGCGATGCCGAGATAAAGTACGCAATTAGCGAACCGGGCGACGGGTAATCGGATAGCCGCCGTAAATTCGGGAACAAGTTAGATGAAATCTTTATCGGCAACAAGTGACATGCTGTAGATATTAAAAGTAGATATCAATAAATTCCAACGAAATGTAACTTCTGCACATGAGCATCTCCCTGCAGGAATTTAACTTAGGAAATACACGCGTATAATACATGATTCGACCGTTATGCAGAGACTGAACACTAGCACAGTTTTATCGGGTAACACGTATACGCACACAGGCAGGAGACAAAACGCCCATGTGTTTTCGGGTTGCTCTGCTTGCCAGATGACACCGGCCAACGATTCCTCGATCCAACGTCGTCGTCGGCACACTGCCCCCGACACGCGTGTACACGTATACGCGTGCACACGTTCAACCGTTCGCGCGACATACGGGCCGTGGAAAAAGGGCCCACCTTCGCCTCTCTCCGCAAACCTGCTTCTCCTCCTCCGCCTCCTCTTCTTCTCTTCTCTGGCGTGTGCCCATCGCGTGCCTTCCAAATCGCCCTTCCGCTATTCCACCGATCCTCTTCTTCCGGAATTTCCCGGCCCCTCTTGAAATAACGACTCACTCCGGTCTACTCGCTACCTTCTTTTATATCCCATCACTATTTTTTAAGTCCTAATCTTTAGTAAACAGTATGTCATATGCACCGAGCTAACAGTTTCTTCGTTTATCTTAAGTGTCGTTGGAATACTCGGGCAGAATGTTATTCAGTTGCTCATCGATCGCGAGTCAAGAGGTACGTACTACCGTGGACGTTGATTGTAAGAACAGGTGTAAATGTTTGGCCGAGCTCTCACGATTTTATGAGGTACCACAAATCATCGTAGTAGAACGTTTGACCCTGACGTTTAAACCCGCGACAATAAAAAAAACAGAAGATGTTGGTATCGCGAGCACACAATAATAAAATGTCCGTCCAACGTCGAGCTATAAAGCTAGCGATGAATAATTTCTCAGGCGAGAAAGCGATTACGGTTCAGATAGACGTTGGCTTGCATAAAATAAAGACGTCGGGAGCCTCGCGATGCAACTTCTGACGATGACAATCGTCGATCGTAAAACGTATTCGTGAGAATCTCACGGGGAAACCTGAAATTGTGTAGAATTCTTAACCGGCGCGGCGGTTGAAGTTTCGAATGCGGGGCGTGGAGGCGATGGGGGCGAAACGTTGTGTTTTACGGTTGGCTCCCTTTGTGAATCGTGGTGCTTCATTTAATCACCCTGCAGGGGATGAACGAAACGCCGCAATCCCCCTCGACCCCTCGAAAGCTACGAGTCCACCGGTCGAACCAGCTGCTGTCGTCGGGCTAAGGCTAAGTGCTTTCCACTCGAAAAGTCACGATTTCTGAAAACCCGACAACCTATCTGCCACAGAGAAGCTCGCGTTTGTTGACCATCCAGTAATTTACTGAATTACAAAATAAAATACCTAACAAATAATTCGAAATCAAACATTCTATTAAATATGAGTAGCGTGTAGGTTTTTATGTAAATTAATCATTATTTAACTTTCGATAATTATTTTCGGCGTATTCTTTATATTCGCACATTTAATTTCTACAAGTAGATGAAGTCTAGATATAAAATACTGAATAATAATGTGATTCTTCTCGATGTGAAATCGAATGCATTTCCTACAAGAAACCTTGCGTAAACTTAAATATGCAATTTGCGTTACTAATTCTTGTAGGTGTGCGCGGGCGTATAGCACGTGTGGCTGCATGTCCGTGGATGCAGCTGCTCGCCGGTGTCTGGTGTCCGTCGACGACGCGTGCCCGGTATCTTCTGGCCATGGCCCATGCGGCGGTGAACGCAGTGACGTCGATGCGGACACGCGGCCCGTGTATAGGTACCTACAGGTATGTACTCCACATAAACCGGACCAATACATACGTAAGACACGGGGATTGGGAATGGGAATGAGGAACATACGCGAGGGACTCCTGAATTATGCATGCCGCGTATCTCGAGGCTGCGAGAGGCCGGCCAGGATTTTTGGATGCTTCCGATATAGCTCGCTTGAGAAGTTTTGCGAAACGTTTCAATCCCGTTTTCTTTTTAAACATTTTTCTTAATCTCGTACAGTAGTAACGATGCGCGTCAACGGAGTTTCACTGACAACAATTATTTTTGCGAGTTCTTAAATCAGTTTTATTATATCGAAATTCCTTACGCTCTGATTAATATGCGAGCAAATGAATTTTCTTAAAATATTTTTCAAACTCATAAATCGATGCAAAGACTCAGTTTTTACTGACATCGACATCTTATTGTGTCCAAGCTATTGTAGTTATTTTGTCTCAATTTATTTCTATCGATTTTATCGCGGGTATGATTTCATAATTATTGACAACTCACCTTGCTGGGCGCAAAGTCTTTCGGACACTCGTTAAATTAATGATTGTAGATAGTACTTGGTAAACGAGAGTTCGGACGCTGACGTGGTAGATCGGTTGCGTTTGATCGTTCCCCTGATCGATGGAACCGTGTTATGACACGGCTCTCGTAGCATGCGAAGTTACTTGACAAAGATGGTATCATCACCACAAGAAATTCTGATACCAGTTTTATAATAAAGAAACTATGATAAAGTACTTAATAAACGATGTGAGAAGAATCATAATGAAACTGTATTGAAATGAATAGAGGTCAATTGTGGAGCGATCATTTATTCAATTGAACCAGAACGAAGGAAATGATACAGTTTTGAAAAAAAGGTTGAAAGAAGTAAATCCATCGTCCCGCAATTACCATCTATATCGTTAACAACGTAGCAAGTCCCATTACCTTTTCTCTGTAACAAAAACCAGTCAAGAGCCGAGGAGATCAAAGCGAGCCTGCCTGTTCGTCTTCTGCCTCGGCTCCACCACACAGTTTCACCGTGGGCACCGCATTTATCATCCGGAGAAAGAGGACCGAAGGATCGATTGAAAAATCATTGGCGAGATAAGGATCGCGGGTGAAAACGATACGGAGGCGAGTGGGAAGAGAAATTGGTGATTTCAACGGGGAGAGAGCAAACGCGGAGGCGATGAACCGAGAGGGGGAGAGAATCGGAAGTGGGGAACGACAGGAAGAGGAAGGAAAGAGAGAGCGTTAAAGTGGGGAGGAATACAAGGCGCGTGCTTTCTGTGAGAAATGCGGCGCGTGCCGGCGCGTGCCCCCGTAGTCACGTGCTGTGCGTCATTGGCGTAGCGACATTTTGGTTCCTCGACCGCAAGGACGTTGACATTATTCAGCTGGTGCCTCTTCTTATCGATCTCGGCTGAGAAAGTCGATCGATCAAAGGGAGAGGAGATTACTCAAACGATTTCCGTTTCACGATCATTTCTCGATCGCAACGACGACTCGACGGTACAAATTTGTTACACTCGGATCGGCAGCATTTCATTAACTACTTAACGTTGACGATCATTTGTTATAAAAAGAATCAAGATTTATTGAATTTGCATATGTACGATCGAACCGGATGATACTACGACACCAGCGGAAGATAAGACGATAAGAGGCGAGACTCTCGCACGCGTAGATAAGATCCGTATGATCGCTTAGATCAGATAACCTCGTAACGGCAATAACGGATCGGTCGAACGATTTCGGATTTGATAGAGACGGTGGCACGCGAGACATCTGGCGTTCGAATCAAAATCCGGTAATCGCGAGGAACGAGACCCGGGTGAAGGCAGGTGATACGCCAATGCGGAGGGATCCGCTTAGCGAGCACAAGATGCGAGCGTCGGGTGCACGTTCCGCTCGGTGCATCCTCGACTGCATCCTTCGCAGCACGTGCCTCCACCCTGCCTGCATTCCACTGTCACCCCGCATTCTTCATAGATTCACCGTGTAATCCCGGTGACACGTGTGACTCCGTCCAATATCACGTAATCCGCAAATTAAACGGAGATACTTGCCGGCCTAAGCGCCTTCAAGTGACACGCGTATTCTATATTGTTTTTCGCGATGAGTTTGAGATGAAAAAAGAAAGCAGTTGTCGTGGAAGGAAGCAGCAATTAGTTGCAAATCAGATCATGTTACAGTCACTTTAACCTGTAGAAACGAGAGAATTACCAGTGACAAGTGGCAGCGAGGCTCGAGTAGCCTCGGGCTAACGGGAAACGGCGATCAAGCAAGCAGCAGCAGCACGCGAGCCGACGACGACGTCAGCCTCGATCTGTACGTCTGCCGATAATTACGTTCGCTCATTAATTGCCCCTCGAACACCTATGTACCTCTTTTTTTCCAACGCAGCTGAACAGGGTTACTTGGATTTAACACCCAAAATCATGCGCAAGATCAAACCGACGAATTTTATGCTCCGTTTTAATGAGTCCCTTTATTTCACTCGTCCAGGTTACGGTTAGTGTCCCGTTAACATCGACATTCACCGGTTAATGCGTTCAATTGGATCGCGTTATTAACGTGCGATAAATGCTCGAGTCAAATAGCCGGAACGGTATTATATTAACCAATACCATATGTCATATGATAAACGTAGTCGTTAAATGAATTGTCAGAAACGAAACGTTGTCCAATTAATCAGAAACGATAGGTACGTCTATGTATAATCGATCAACATTTTTAGGGAATCTAAGCTGTAAGATGTTCCGTGGAACGAAATCAATTTAATTAACTACTGCATATGTAAATACACGATGTTAAAGGTTCTCGATCGCGGTTCACGTCGCGGCCGCAAGCTGTTCCATGATAATTGCTGGTACTCGTTAATTATTCCTTTTACTGCCGGTCCTCACCCCTCAAGCTGCACTCGCTATTAGGTATTCTCCGTTGCACCTGCATTTTAAGCACCGTTTCGTAACGATTCACGGGACGTCGACGCCGAATTAAAGACCGTTCGCCCCGAACAAATCACGGTTCTAAACAGCAAGTGATCGCTTAGAACAACAAAACCGCGTGCATCTTCATCTCGTCGTCTGATTGTAGTTAGAAATCGCGTGAGACGCGAAATGCCATGTGGTAATATTTACAAGTGACCGAGGAGATAATAACACACGCTGTACGTACACGTCTCGCGGCATGTTCTTTTTCAATTCTTTCCTCGATTTCACGCATCCTCTCCGAGTGACAGGAAGGTTCGCGGTTACGATCGTAGGACACCCATTCATAAGTTTTTTGTATACGAGACACGCGATCCCAGCGTCGAATCGTAGACGTGTACCTACCTACCTACCTACCTACCTACCTCGTCGGACACGCGAGAACAGTGTAATACTTCTCTGGGGGTGCAAATCAAAAATTGTTGTGTACTCGTCATTTCTTCGATTAGTAACGAATTTCCGTATTTCGCTTCCGTTCGGATCAGCATCTGAAAACGAGACCGGTCACTCCGGATACAATGATCTCCGCGGCTGCAGACTCTCCGAGCAGCCGCAGCCGCGCACCTTGGAGACATCGCAGGTGCAGTTACCCGCCGGTCGAGTTCTTTCCTCTCCTCGTCCCTCGCGCGCCGGCCAATTATGCAAGTTTCACTTATCCGAAGTTGCCAGGTAGCTCGTTATCGCGGAACCACGACTGGGTTAAGGACATCGGGACCTGCTTTCAATACATTCCTCGCCACGCGCTCCGCGCCACCGAGCCCACTTCGTTTCCGATAATACAATTTTACACGTAACCCGTTCCCTCACGATGTTCCCTCCTCGTTAACCCTTCGATGGCTTTACGGTTTCGTTTTTAACCTCGGGGATCTTTCACCTTATATCCACTTAGAATTATTCATGCGAAATTTGATTCCGAACGGCGTCCGAATTTATGTAGAAATTAAACGGTCGTTATCGGTTTTAATTTTGTTCAATTTAATTATCGATGAAGAAGAATATGTAAGGTGAAACGAGGCGCGCGAGTAACAGGTGTTATTATTTTTCAACATTGTTACTTTGTTTCTACCTTATTTACACGTATCCGAGCGGTGTAAGAAATATTTTTGACAAGCGAGAAAGTAGTTTAATTATCTGAAAACGAGGGTCGGCCCCGGTATGGACAAGGTAGAAATTAACAGGATTGGTGGCCGGCGTAATATGCACGAAATTAAAGTACTTTACCCGTGTAAGTTTTTCAATTTTTCCCATTTTTGGGAGTAGTCCTAAGAGCCCCGGAATAAATTGGCATCGCCGGTGATATATTAACAAATGACAGCCTTTAATATGCAATATTTCATTTAAAAACGTTAATACAAATTCTCGGCGCGGAACGAAACTCGAGTTTTAATTTCAGCCAATTTTCCCAGCTAATTTACTTCTTATCTTAACGCATCATCGCCGCGTGAAATGATCTTTTTCGACGAGAGAGGCTACGGATGTAGCAACTTGTATCACGTTTGGTCAACGCGTTAAACGGACATTTTAAACTTCGTACAAGGTTTATTGTCAGCTCCTGGACGTTTGAAGCAGTTCATTAACTCACTCCTTCTCGTGCATACAAAGTGACAAATTAAATTTGTTTTACTAATATAAGCTTACAGCATCTCGCACATCAAAGAGAGAGAGAGAAAACTCTCACCTGTTCATCTCTCTAACATCTTGACGATACGATATAACAGTCTTAGATCAGACATTGGGCGAATATAGTAAAAACTATAGCACGTAGGGACTGCCTAGAAATCTATCCTATTAGATACTTTGATACTGTCATATATTTTTAAGAGGAGAGTTTTACGTAAGAGTATTGAGCTATGATGAGAGGAATCAGATTTTGCTTTTCTACTTATTTATATATTAATCTCGTTTATGTAATTCAATGAGAACAGTGTTTGAAGTCTCGTTAGTTGCAAAGAGAGTACATTGACGATGCAAATGTAGGATAGATACGAGGTGTGAAAGTCAAGTTTAATAACTACCTATTTGTTTGTTATTTAACTGAACACAGTAGTACTGGCAATGTTGTTCGCTGCATGTCACGTTCGTTGAGATAGCACATACGACGGTAGAGATGGACTTCGTCCGCGGATAGGTGGAAGAAGCAAAGGTCAGGTTCGATGGGTACCTATTTCATCGGAATTCAGCTAATAGAACTGATCCCCAGCGACGATCAAAGGTGAACCGATGGTGGTTCTAGGAAGGCGGCCCAATAGAACGTACCCAGGTCGGCGCAGTCGCGATCCCCAGTACTCTTCCTACCTGGCGAATCAAATCTACCTCAGAGTGCTAGGTGTGCGCGCGCACTTCTCACACTCTGCCGTTCCAGCTGGCTATTGGTCTCTCCTACCAACGGATGTAAACGCATACTGAATGATTGCGAGATCCGGATACATGGCCGCACTCCATTTCTACGGAATCTGATAATCTCATCCCCTATCCCAGGCAGCTTTCTAGTCTTGAGAGAATACCCTCAGCGTCTTCGGTGCATCGTAGATGCAATTACTATCTTCAATTTCCACAAGAAATAGTGGATATCAATGCATTGCAGATCTAGGAATCTGACAAATGTTCCGACCACTCCTATCATGATTATAAAAGAGTTGCCTGTTTTAACTCTTATTCAAAACAGATTCTCATTTTCTTATCAGAGGAGAATTTTCTACAAATACCGAGTAGACTCGATGAGATCCGTACAATATAAATGCACCGAGTGTCAGGAGGGAGTGATCCTGAGAGAGCGTAGAAATCTGTGAGGGGAACGGTAACGCCGATAGTAAAACGGAAGCGGAAGATCGTCCCCGAGAGGGGATTCGGGCCCCACCAGCCGCGGTGGTTCCCGCGGGCTAAAGTTAGTCGCGTGTGAACGGCGGTAGGCGTGGCCTCCAGGTAGCCGGAGACGCGCAGGTGAGAAGAAGAGAAACCCGAGTGAACCCGAGGCCGAGCTTGGCACAGAGCACAGGTAACCCGTGCCACGGGCAGACGGCAGACAGCGACGCGCGCTCCACGCGAGTACCCTGTGCCTCGCGTGTCCTCGTACCCTCCTCGGTACCCATACCGGGGTCAGTCAGGGTCCTGCCGCTACTCCGCACGCTCGAGCATCCTCGAGGATCCACCAGCTGCCCTCTGCTACATCTCCTCGCATCACCGACTTCGGACGATTTCATTATCAGAGTTTTTTCTCAGTGACCTCAGAGAAGTGAAGAATCCGTGATAAGATTATTTAAGTGTTCCTCGGTCTGGTACCACGTGGGTTCAGAGACTGTACCTGGTGCATTGATCATTCTGTGGAGTTAATTGACAGATAGTACGTTTCGGGAGTCTGATTTATGCCGGTACCACGGTCCCGTCTCCATGAAAAGGACTTGAGAGGCTGATCCCATCGACGAACTGGACGCAATGTGCGGTGAGCTTCTTTCGGTTATTTAACGACGTCCTCGTCCGATCGAATGAGAGGTTGACAGTCATTATTTTAGCGTCGAGTGTTCTTGATAGCGGCCCGAGACGAGTTTCGGTTCAACGTGATCGTTGAGGAAATTATATACTCACTCGCGTTTTAGCCTCGGTTTTCCACGAATCTGCACATTGTCTTGGGCCAGTTGGTTCACATGATTAAAACGTAGCTGGATTATTTTAAATATATTTCTTAACTGTCTGATGAGCTTATAGTCAAATTTGGGTCTGATGTTCTTCCTGGATTGTGAGTGACTTAGGTATTTAGGATTATGTCCCTACTCAGTATGTCTTTGTGCACCTATTTAATCTTCTGATGAACCATGTTCCAATTTGTTGGCTCGTATATTCTTTTTGGTTTATGAATGACTTGTATTAAGCAGGATTATGTCTCTAAGCCGATAGCTGATAGATTATAGTAGTTATTAGTTTCAAAGTCAGGAAACCTAGATTAAGAATACCTAATAATTAGACTACGATTGCATATGCAAATTCCTATTTTTATGATTCAAATTAAAGATACTAAACGCAAGCGTTCGTTTCCTTCTTGAAGTATTAAAAGTTATATTCGACTTCAGCATACATACTATGCTTCAACGAGTTACTGGGAAGTCCCATGAATACGTGAATTTCTACAGTTTATTAATAGTATTTGACTCTAATTCATGCAAATAATAATTATAGTCCAGTGATAATTTTTCAAGAGTTAAATATAATTACTATTAGTCTTGTAATAAACTGAAGCGAAGATTAAAGTTTTTTAAAAACATAGACGATGTCGCGACCTCGCACGTCTATCGCGTAGCACGAAATATGGAAACGACATGTATATGTATTCGTAGAAACAGGATTATTGCG
>SHCU01000197.1:45450-66751 GCA_004307685.1 Ceratina australensis | reverse complement strand
AATAATTAATCGCTGCTGATTTTCTACAAAATAAAAACTTCACGGTATCAATTTTTTAATCTTTTAAATATCGTTCTATGTACATTTTTATTGATACGTGTGATATCTGCGGTAAATTGGTAACTGAGTAGAACGAATACGTCGGTGAAATTATAAAAAATTGCTGGTTGATAGAGACCCTCGTATTATCACGACGGTTTGAACATCGAAGAAGATTCGTGACATAGAGCCAGCGACAGATCACTAATATCACAGTGATAATATTATATATGGTATTATATTATATATGGTTATTATCGATCGGGCGATGTGAATCATGCGTAGTCGTTCGTCCAGCTAGGAGCCTCTCTAAACGGTGTCCGGCGGTTCGTACGCGATTCCACGCATGTACACCCGCGTACATGCGGCGGGTAGCACGCGTGCATCGGTGAAAAGAGACACGCCTAGGTCGGGGCTGCATTGTCGGGACTGGCGCCCGCGCGACAATAAGGAGAAAGACCGAGGCTACCGTGAACACAGGTGCGCCCGTCGCGACGACCGTTCGTCTTCTTCTATCGACACCTCTTCTGCCAGCTCTATTATTTTATGCCCTCGATCGAACCTCAATTAACCCTTTAACCTTCCCGGTCATGCGGCAGTTTTTCAATTGCGGAAAGAAGTACATGCCAGGTTCCAATGAATTATAAATAAATCTAGAATCTCGCTTTGTTTCTCACGTTATTTCATATTTGATGACTTCGTTGTTTAAGTACCAAATAACTGTCGCGGAGCAATGAGGTTCTGAACTGTATGCATCATCGTAGGGGTCGTTTTCTACTGTTACAGTGCAAGCAATGCGGGAAGGCTTTCAAACGCTCGAGCACTCTCAGCACTCACCTTCTGATACACTCCGATACCAGACCTTATCCTTGCCAATACTGCGGCAAAAGGTTTCACCAAAAATCGGACATGAAGAAGCACACGTACATACACACCGGTGAGTTAAATTTTTATTATCAGTTTCCTATGAAGAATATTAAATGTATCTCAGTTGTTCAAGGATTCATTATTAATGACTGTACACGGGTGCAATGCTATTGAACTTCGACGTTAATGAATCCCTTATGAAATGCACGGTTGTACTGTCTCTAATCGATGACGGGCAGACGCGGGTGAAAAACTATCAGAGAACTCGTAGGGAACTTCTTCTTGGTTCGGCGCGAGTAGGGAAGTTCAACGCTCGTTTTTCAATTATTCACTAGACTCGCGCTGTTTCTAATACGCTTGCTCGTTACATTATTCAATCAGCCATCGTTACGATCATCGCAATTCGCGTACAGTGCCGTGTAAAATTCTTCTATGAGTTATCAAAGAATATGTTGAATCAGAAACTTTTCTCGCGTTGCGTCGGTCTTCTTAAATACTAATTAAAACGCAGCATGTTAAAATTTATATGAAAAACTAACATTTTATTTTGTACTAAAATTCCGTAGTCCGGTCAGTGTTCGGTTCGCAGACCTTCATGTATGGTACTGTACGAAACGACGAGAAGACACCGCAACTAGAGTTCGAAACTTTCTCGTCTCATAATACTTCGCGTCAGGACGAAGTCGCGGTTGTAACTTTTTTGCCTGTCGAAATCGAAATTGCGACGGTTAGAACTTTTAACTTCGTCTTGGTCGATTCCAAAAGTTCTAGCTGTTAATCATACTCTCCGTTTACTGCCTCGTACAAGTTTTCTGCATCCTGTAATTTGAAAAATTCGCGTACACGAACAGGTTCCCTTGAACGGGGAAATAACGCAGGAGTTAGAAGTAACAGCTAAGCAGCATCTATTTTTAAATTCCAATCATCATCTTAATCGTCTTAGTATAATAACTATCGATTATTTATCAACGGCCAAATATCGGGACATGCGACGAGCTTCCCTTACCTCTCGTCAAAAAACTTTGACTGGTCGAAGCTAACTGTGCACAATTTTGCTCATCGACCAGCAACTTTGCCGAACAAACGGGCAGCGTAACTGTCGTCGACGGAACGAAATTACGCTTATCGCTTATGTTGTGTGATACGTAGCGTGCACATAGGTTTCACCGGTTCTAACGAGCGATACCGAAAAACCCGGGTGTCGTGGTCGCGATCGTGACAGACCGCACCTTTTTGATCGACGCGACGCGTGCACGTTAATACACCCTATGCTCGTCACAATCCTCAGGCCAATCAGAAATTCTAAATACCATTTTTCAAATGTATAAATAAACGCAGATCACATTATATAAAATATGATAGATGCAGATTGTATGAAATTACTTTTCGAAAAATTGATAAAAAAACTAGAGGATTAATTAATTTTTACTGCCGTCAATATACATAAGAGACAGTTTAATCTAAGAAGAAATCTTACCTGGCGACAGGGGTGAACAATTTAGGGACGATTTAATCGCGTTTCTGGGGTAAGACCGACCGGAAGGAGATACGAAAACGATGGGAAATGCAGCGTTTGTCACGGTCCGTGTAAGTTTCCGGTTAGCCACGTGCCCGGCACGAGGATCCCTTTGCTTAATTGGCAAGGGAGGGATGCGTTAACGCGTGCTCCTCTAAACGGCGTTCGTTAACTTGCGTATTTTTCAGAATTGTTTCCTTCGCCAATAACGTTTGCTAATCAATTTTTAATATCTCGAATGTCGTCGAAGTAGGTGCAGGAATTAATTAGACAAAATTGTGTAGTTCGCGGTATCCTCTTCACCTCTTCCAACTGATAAGATTTAAATAGCACAATTTTCTTGGCTATCGTTGGAGGTCTCTTTAAATACAGTCATTATGTTAAATGTGAATCATTACTCAATCGCATGGAAGTCGATTTAGGACTGAATTTTCTAGCCGGCAACCGGAAAATTTCGAAAATTCGCAAACTCGAGCAGTCGCGTAATTAACGGTTAGATAAATTATACGTCGCGAGCTGCATGTTGCGTAACTAGTAACCCTGAAGCTTCTGCATCGTTTGCACACTTGTAGACGTTTTCTTTTCTTTCAATTTTTCTACTATCAGTCTTATGCACGTGACATTGGCGATGAATTTATGAATACGGTTGTTCGGGAATTCTGTTCATTTTTTGACACAGCTTTTCGCGGCGCTTCGATAAAACCAACCTTGACGGATAATTACGTTTAATTGGCGGAGACCGGCATCGAATTCTAATTAGCTCGTCGAAAAGTAAAACCGTGTACGCTCCAGATAAGATGAAGCCGCTACGGCGTGCGTTTTAGACGTTCGAAACGTTTCGCGAATCATATTCCCTTGTTCGTTAGGTCGAATTATTCATTAAAATGTCACAATTGTTTCTCATGGTCGGGTCTGATTACAACTTTTCCGATACGTTCTGAAACGGGAACGTGATTCGTAGAATAGAGTCGTGCTCTAGGCTGCACTCTATAATAATCCTTTGGGATAATAAGCACGAGTTCGGCTGAGCACGGTAGGCTTGTAAATTGTTTGCCGGAGTTTTTCTGTGGCGAAACCTCCTTGTAGCCGCATAAATACGTAATTCCCGTGGGAGATGGGACACGCCTCATCGTCACCGCATGCGAGCCATCCATCCGTCCCTCCTCTTGTATCGCCAGAGGACACGCGGTACCTTCTTTTCTTTTTTCATTTCAGATTTAATTCCCTCCGCCCCTATCGATACTCCTTGCACGGTATTAATCAATTTTCCACGACGGGCGAAACAGGAAACAGTAGGGAATATTCTATAGTTATTTAACGACGGGCAAACTTCTCGATGGAAGAAATAGGGACAGGAAGCGGAGTGGTTCGCTTGACAAAGTTGCAATTTCCTGCGGAGGGTCTCGGTCACGCATGTTCCCGCGAAATTGCGTACGGATTGTGTGCTTCCCTCGCAAGTTGTCTTCCCGCATGGCGATAGAAGCGAGCATCGAATCAAAATTGCCGGCTAGAATCCCGATATTCTCTTGCTGTTCTGAACTTTCAATTGGATCTTCGTTTCCAGTAATGTTCGGTCACATGCCCTCTGAGAAGTTTCACAAACAAATTCTCATTCTATCGGACACGATATACTTGTGACAACGTTCGGCGCTCGTTTGATTGAGGAAATCGAACGGCGTACAGTGAAAGCGAGAGTAAGAGCCGCATGCATATTAAATGCCGAAGGAAAATGACATTTCTTAAATTGTCCACGTGCACTGCGTTTTGCATAAAAATCGGCTGGGCGCTCGCGAGCGTCGCTGTACGCGACGTATCGATCCGTTTCGAGTCTCATTACCGAGCCCTTACCGGTCGGCTTAAATATTTACCGTCTGAAACGTTTACTTCGTGGCCGATTTTAATGATAGCGCGAAGGGATCCGTCGACACGTGTGCGTGTGTTTTGGTAGCCGGGCTCGCCCGTTTAATTATGCAGCGGTCGCTTAATGAACTTCATATAATGGCTTCTTCGATTCGTCTCGCGTTAATGCGACTAGCAATCCAATTCGCAATTAATATCATTTACAAGGAACTGAATTCTCACTTAAATCAGTCGTTCGCCCGGCAGTCAGGCGAAGCGAGATTCGAATATTTTTTCACCGTGTTTCCAGTTCTGATTGTCGTTGCAACGTTGACTTTATCAGGCTGTGTCACCCGCATACAATTTCGCGACCAGGCGTCACTTAAGCGTTCTAGCGTTATCTCCGGCGTAAACACGTGAGCTCGAACACCAAAAAACAGCATTGTACAACGAGAGATTCAAGTTCAAGAATAAATAAGTTTAATTTCAGAGCATCGCGTTATTTTCACGCGTCGCTTTCCCTCGGCACGAAATGCAGATTGTTTCGTCATAAATAGTTGAAAGAACGTTCGCACCGTTTCCGCTCCAGTCCCTCTGATATGCAAAGTGGGGATCTCTTTCAAGCCACGATAGAACGGATAAAGCGTTTCTCCGATCGGAATATGACTGATTCTGTGTCATCATTTTTCTTTTCTCTGCCTTCTGTTCGCCTCGCGGTTTCTTAACAGCCGTTTCGAAAGAGAACGTGGAATGCGATTTGATTGAGGTGATGCATTTAATCTCGTTTCAAACGTTCAAACTCGGCCCGGTGCTATCCCCCGAGCTGCTACAACGGCACACTCCGCCGCTGTTGATATCGCGTCGACAGTGACGCACAGTGCTTTTGATTGATTATATTCTTTGATTGATTAATACCGTTGGCGACGGAATTACGGTTCGAGCGGCGTTACACGTGTCGCCATGTTTAATTTGCGTAAAAATCATCTGGAAGACGATGCTCGGAGACAACAATCTTTCATTAGTTATAAAGGGCCGGCCGCGAGTAGTTAGTAGATCGAAAGCCGAGCGGACAATTACGATAATGGTATTTTGCCTCGTCCTAACCGGTGACATAAACGAACCCTTGCGATAACAAGGCGTCATCCTCGCCATTTATACCGAGACCCATTACTCTCGAATGATACAGTGAGAATCGCAACTGAATATGATCTCGTAAAGTTCATTAGACAATTGAACATCATCATTCGATACAGTAATCACAAGTATTTTATTCGACAATAATTAAAGTAATACTTGCATAAAAGACCAGAGGCAAAATTCAGCAAGAAACGTTTCATGATTTTTCTATTAATTTCAAGTTGCAAATTACGTCATATTGGAATAACTTCTGCGTGAGATATGAGAAGTACTTAATAAAAAATCGGAATACAAACAAGGAACGTTGAGATAAGTCGCGGGTTAATCGTGACGTTGGACGAAAATTAATTTCTTCTCGATAGAATCTTAACGACAGCCGGACCCCATGGTACGCAACCTTTTATCAACGTTTTACAATCGTGTCCGCCGTTTGTTTGTTCGGAATTTTCGAAAACAGAGTAGGGAAGAGAAGCTGTTTGCACGATTTATCGAGCGATCAACGTTGCTCCGAGGAGTTTTTCCCGTTATCGGTACTCGGATCCGCATAAAAGATCGTTCTTGAACTGGCCTCGATAATAGCAGCAAATATTTAAGTTTCCTAGAACTCCTTGCCGCGGCGCGCGTAATAACTGTCCTGTACACTGGCCTAACGACCCGTGAACTAATCAAAGATTGTTATAATAGCCGGTATAATTAGCTGTCGACTCTACTAAAACTCTTGAAGAATATCAAAGATTTTTGAATAAACGGTGACATTAACTCATCGATATTTTCCAACACATTTTCCTTATCAATTTCATTTTCACTCGGTATCGTGAATCGATGAAATAATTGGTAGCATGACGCACGGCTGCGAAAATCGTCGGGACAGGTAATGAGGCTTCGGGTCACACGTGCTGTGCAACGTGCCAGCGATTTCGCGTAAATAATAGTTACATCAATGATATATTATAATTCAGACTTCTCGGTCCCAATTTTATCAATACCATTCTTGATATAAATTGTACCAATAAACTGATGTTCACGGTCATGGTGCACGTTGCACCGCACGTACTCCCATTATCATCTAAATATGATAGTTTCACCATTCTTTTAAGAAGTGATAACTAAAACAATAGAAAACCATCAGATATAATTGCGCTCTGTTAGTAATAATTATAATTATTCGTTTTTGCCGCACTTCACACTTAGCTCTTCACTTCCAGGAATGATAACAGATCCACTTGAAGCTATTTGTTAATAGATTCTTAAATGCACAACCGGTGTATGTAAAATTTTCGTGATAAAGATACGCCGAATTCGATTTTCCTTGGCAAGTTTTTATCACAATAAGGAGGAACTTTGCGCGGCGTTGACGCAAACAGATTGTTCGAACCTGACGACAAACGAGCCCGAGCCACAATTTATAGATTGATTCAGGTGTACCGCTTCACCTTGACGCATTATTCAAAATCGCGCCCCTCTCTTATTTCTTAATCGTATTTGCAACCGGCTTACTCACGTATCCTTTGATCTACGATTCACTGTTGACCAAC
This sequence comes from Ceratina australensis, assembly GCA_004307685.1. Lineage (NCBI taxonomy): Eukaryota > Metazoa > Arthropoda > Insecta > Hymenoptera > Apidae > Ceratina > Ceratina australensis. The sequence goes on along the minus strand of SHCU01000197.1, from coordinate 59,818 downwards.
TGACTGGAAGAAGCGAGAACAATTAATCGCAAGAACAAAGAAACTATCTTACAATGGAATTCTAATTATTACAGTTGCAATTATTCTATAATAATTATATATTTTATAGCGTACAATTTAAAATAAAAATATATGTGTAATTAGGACAGATTACTGAAGAAACGAACAATTTTTTGTTTCAGGTGAGAAGCCGCATAAATGCGTGGTATGCGGCAAAGCATTTTCTCAGAGCAGCAACCTGATCACGCATATGCGTAAGCACACCGGGTACAAGCCGTTCCAGTGCGGGCTATGCGACAAGGCATTCCAGAGGAAGGTCGACCTGCGGCGACACCGCGAGGGCCAGCATCCGACCGCCCCCGCGCTCGACTACCGCTCGCTTCAGCTACCCTCGCAGAACTCGAACGCTAGTCACTCGCCGCCAGCCCCTGCCTCCTACCACATGATTCCCATACCCGGTAACAGTTGAGATTTCTTTACAAATTTTCCCTTCAATGGTTCTATTCGCGTGCCTCTTATTCATCAGAATCAATTAGAACCTTTTATGAACAACCGAGAGAAATAATCCAAAAACCAATGCAATCATTCGTAAAACGATTTTATCCCGTTGTCCCTTGCCTATTATTTTTCTACAGAAACATTTGAAACAAGACTCTATTCCGAGAAATTCTAAAAAATTGAATGTATGGTTTTTATCTGGAAAAAATCTCGAGCGCGTGCCGAGAGTGTTAGGCTCGGTGGATGCACCTGTTCCCAGGACTAATAACAGGTACTTAGCTTGCATACATACCTCCAGAACGTTCAACAATGTTCAAATGCCTGAGGGGCGAAGGGTTCGTATATTTAGGTAGGGAACCTTCTTCGTAGCCGTCCGTTACACTGGTTTACAAAGATCTTCTCTGTCACGTGAAAGTTCATCGACCGTGATTTCAGCTGTGTGGTATAGTCAGAATTCCGTCCAATTGTTCCGTTCTCGAGAACGTGTTAGTTAACGATATGATCCAAATTGCAGGAATCATTAATTATTAGGTAGGGAAGGGTAAAAGAAATTGGATTGCAAACTCCTCTCCACCAATGCTATTTACTGTACATACATATATTATGAAGGTATATACGTTTACGATAAATATATTACACATATGCATTAACGTGTGTACACGTACGTACTTGAATTAATAACAGTACAATTATTATTAGTTAGTTGAATCGACGAATCAAAGAACGGTTTATTTTGTATGGGATATAAGATTTCTAAAAATGACGAGGTTTAGGTAAAAGAAACGAGGGAAACGTGAAACGTACCCTGTTGCATTCCACACGCGTGCGTGTGCACGTGTGTTCATATGTCGCGTGTATAAATCCGTATTTTACATTATTATTATATGCGAGCCAGTGTTACCAGTTGTACGTGCAGGGTTTTCGAATAGATGTACCTACGTCTACTTACTTCTCTAAATAGTTTTATCATTTGCTTGAATGGCAATGGAAAATTAAAAGTAAGAGGACAGTGTTGACAGAGAGAATGCGTGTGTGCATGTGTATATTCATTCTTATTAAGAGAAAATATAGTGAAATCCCGGAAAATGATATAAGAAGAGTGTGTGATCTATATTAAGTAAAGGTAGGTTGTTGAAATTCGTTTTGTACGATATAAAACCTGTGTTTAATAATCACTTTTATATTTTTACCGTTAATTGTCGAAAGAATTAAAAATTGATTGCAGTGCACTTGAGCTAAGAGGCGAAGAAACGAATGAGGCGTAGAGTAATCGTGCCGCGATAATCATCACTTGTTTAAAAAACAAATTGGGAACACGTCGGATTGTAAATAATTTTATGTTCTCGTCGAATTGATAGAAAAATTACATTTGAAATTCGTCGTCCGGCGAAAAATCATAGCGGCTAGAGGACCAAAGATAGCATAAGTCGGACCTAGTCGAATGGTCGCATTGTTCGGGCGGTGAAAGGAGGATCGAAGATGTAATAAATGTTTTGACTGCCCGAAAATTCACCGAAGACTCTGGTCCCTTTTACGTAGTCGCGTACGTGTTGTACTCTATCTACCATTAGGATTAGCTTATTCCTTTGATTAAGACCGAGCCTGCAACCGAGATGTCCTTTCGTACTATCAAATCATATTCGTTCGGTTGAATAATTAAATCCCCGAACTATCGAGTCTCGGGCAAAAATTGTTTCATATCAAGATTTTATCGAGAGGACTTAGGAATTACGGAGCAGCAATCTCTGAGGATGGAGATAAGGCCGATGCATCAATAAATAGATTTAAATAAGTAATCGTGTAAGAGCGTGCGAGCGACGTGTGGATCAATCGAGTGCTATAAAGAGTAAGTTATGTTAATCGGTAAAACCAAATAATATGTTTATAATTGGTATAAAGATGGCATTGAATAAATTGTTTTTCTTATAACACACACTTACTTCCCGATCTCCTGACAAAGAAGTCCAACAATAGCAACAATTAGCCTATCGTTATTCCAATTGTACTAATATCTGTTTCTTTTTAAATTCCTATCAGATTAAACGATCTAACAGTAGTTTAAGTAAATTAGGTAGGTGAGCGCATTTATTAAAACAAATTAATTAACGCTCTTACAATTTTCGATCGCATTACGAGGTGAATTATGACTAAATACGCGATAGATAGATTAATAACGAACAGCGCTTCACCTTGACGGTAATAATTGCGAGTAACACTTCGCTACGATCATTAATAATTTCTTGTGTCGTTCTCGGTGCCGCCGCGACGGTCACGTGAACCGAATAATCGTGTAACTACGCGCGTAATATAGTGTAGGTTTCATGGCGTTTCGCTTATCTTCGGCGCTTAGCGTTGGCCTGCGACGAGACACGCTGCCTCCGCTATGCAAATAACCAGTCGGTAAACAATAGCGTTTTTGCGGAATAACTAACGTCACGCCATGTATGGTACGCGTCGAGTCTCTCCGCGAACTGCAGCCTTAATATTTCAATTTTTTATTCCGCAAATTATTCGAGCTGGCTCTCGTAAGATTTAATTGAAACGTTTCGGACCGTTTTTCAATTGAAACGCATCGGCTCCACCTTAGCCTCCGAGCGAGGCAGGTGAGCAAAGGGATCGATGGTGCCTAATAGATTATCGATGATTATCCCTCACCTTCGGGATCAAACGCCTCCTTCGGGATAAAGCGATCAAACCGATAGATCGCTCGAGATATCGTATTCTTCCTTTATCTCAGCCGACGCTGCCTCGATATTACTCGCAAGAAGTGAAATCCTTGGATCCCATGCAAATTTCAATTCGCTCAGGTGTGAACATCCTCTGCCCCTACAGATTGCTTCCGTTGCAATAAACTCGGCATTGAATATTCATTCACGATTTACGATTTGGCAAATGCATATTCAAGATGCAACAACAGCTTTGAATAGAATTTCGAGATAAATTGTGTCCATAATTACGAAAGTGATTCTAAGACGAAATGTTGAGAAATGAGTTCGTCAGTTTCACGTACATTATTTTCAACTGTCTGAGATCATTTTCCTAAGTCCGGATACAATTATATATTTTATTATCGAAGGAAGGCATTGTCTCGGTTGATAAAATTGTTGGAGAAAGTTTTTAGTCGTAATCGAAAGCGAGCTACCGGATTAGGAAGCGCATCGTAGATTAGCGCGAGAAATCGGTGAGGCTGTACTAGGGTAGAATGGCCGGCTGCGAGTTTCTGGAAGCAATTTTTGCATCGATAACGAACGTTTCTACACGGGCCGATGCCGCTCTGGTTTCCACGTCTCTGACTTTATTGCCTGTAATTACAGATGCGGCAAATGTTAAGTGGTAAATCCACGTTGCAACAGAATCGTTTGGAAACGCGCTTTTCCCTCTCGCGTCGTTAATAGCCACCGACCCTCGTTCCACTCCTACCGCGTCCGTGGGATCATCGTGTTTCTACAAGTGTAAAAATATAATTAACTAACGTTAAAAAACGTTTCGACGCTTGAATGTTTAATTCGTAGATTCAAAGGATAAGTGCCAGTCGTATTATAAATCTGACAATTATATTACAGTCTCGCAGTCCTCCGGTTCTTTTTTTATTCACCCCTAACGTTTGACGATAGAAAGTGTCACGAACATTTGTAAGGAAACAGCACGACGCGATGAAAGAAGTTGCCTTATTTTTTATTTACCATCCCTCGGGGACGATTCTCTGATATTTATCGTGACCGTTTCCTTGCGACGTGGAAAAGTCACGATTAAAATTGTTCTTAGAAAAAGCGGTAACGCGTGCATGTGTGCACTGTACGTACATTCCCTCGCGGGATGCCAGATAAATGTTTTCGCGGACGTCACCACGGGAACACCGCGTTTTAAAATTTTTATTCCACTGCCCGACAGGTAGAGATAATGATTCCGGTATCGAGAGCGCGACGCTCTTATCGCGTGTCCCTATTATTAATAGCCACATCGAAAATGTTTCGTATAATTAACACGGGTGATAATTATTCGTCTGTGTTGATTAAATGAAATTTTATTGCTCGTGACTCCGCGTACTCGCCGTTCAAAGCATCCCTCAAGTACAATTCAATGGAGCCGCGCGCCGTTTACGATGCGATTAGATAAAAGATCCTTGCGAACCCGGGCGAAGATTTACGGCGGGATCTTCTTAAAAATAATTGTTAACGGAGAAATTCAGTTCGCCAGTAGTTGACAGGAGGAAAGTAGATTGTATTAAATATTTACAGGGGGAGGAATTAGTCTGTCAGAATTCACGCGAATACCGCGCGCTCGTTTTTATCATAATTACTTCCCCTGAGGTCAATCCATCCGCAGGGGTTTATAAAATGTGACACGAAAGCGTGTCGCGCTCGCATAAACGATTAATTCTATTCCCGTGGGCAAAAAACTCGCAGCTAGAAGCTCCATTATTACCGCAAACTAAGTGTTTTCTGCGATAGAAAATCCCCGAGGAGGTATTTTTCATGGAAGCCAGTGTGTTACAGAAATGTTAATAATTCAATGGAAGCCATCGTCGATCACGATGTTCCTCAATTTTTAAATAGTTTCTTCTGAGTAACAATTTTCATTCTCTTCGCGACACGGCGTAGCATCAAATCTGTTGTTCGGATCTCCTTTTCACGTTTACTTATTTTAAATTCTGTCCCCAGCCCTCGCATTGGTAAACGAACAATTAGGTGTAATTCGATATCGCCGGGCCAACGATTCACTCGTCCTTTTCTCCGTGGGAGCTTAATTAACATAAAAGGGAAATCGAAATTCTGTTAGATCTCGAAGTGTCAGGGAAATCTATTTAATGTACGCAAATTAGGGACTAATGCGGCCTTGTTGTGCTAATGCCCGCTTCTTATTTCTACCAGTCTCGTTTTAATAGGAAAATTCCTGGCAGCGAGCGTAACTCGAGGTTCGTGGAAAGCGGCAATGATTGAAAATCAATGCGCTGGTTTATTATAGGCAGTTCCCTGCGTTCGGCGAATCATTTTCGTGGAATCTTTGTAATTGCCGCGGAGTCTGTTCTCACGAAATTCGTCTTCTGACCATACCGGGACTTAAGTAACACGCTCGGTCTTACTCGAGCACCATAACCGAGGTTTATGCGGCTTACACCTCGCCTTATTCGTGATTCCTCGCTGATTGCGGCAGTAATCAGTTTTCTTTATTTTATGATTCCTCTGAAAAACGTTCCCGACGTCAGTGAGTATTTTAGATTCTTCGGAAGATATTTTAAATCGCGATTTTCACTCGATCGAGTTCTTTCAAGAATCGGTCCCTCCTTGAAAATACAAAGAAGGGTGTCCGCGCATAGGGTTCACATTCAGGGCTATTGAATAATAGATCCTCTCGTTTTGGGTTTCTCGAGCGCTTATAAATTGTCAGAGGCACAATGGTATCATCAAGGAATCGTTGACTTTTATTCCGTTAATTTATTCCGACGAGAGTGGACCCGAGTTGCTGCTGTTTAAGAGTTCGGACTCTGAATAGTCTCGTTTACGCTAAGTTATACACACACACCCTTGATTATATTCACCGAATCACCGTGTATTTTAGAAATTCCTCGCGTCGTGTCAAGTGTTTTACAGATTTACTTTATTTCGTATTCTTCACAATTTTGAAATGTAAAATATTGTCGTAGAAGTAGTAAGTTGACAGGAATATTGTGAAAGGAATATTTTACAGATAAAGCGGGTCATCATTGATTATAAAAACGCTATTGTTACGGTGCGCTAGCATGATTCTTCGGTTTGCACAAAAGTTTATACGGATACCCCCTATCTATATGTATGTCCTTTTTTGTTGCACGGTTCTTTGCCCCACTATGAAAATTATCCACGTTGGATATGAAATCTGTATCGTCGCATAGGGTTCACATTCAGGGCTATTGAATAATAGATCCTCTCGTTTTGGGTTTCTCGAGCGCTTATAAATTGTCAGAGGCACAATGGTATCATCAAGGAATCGTTGACTTTTATTCCGTTAATTTATTCCGACGAGAGTGGACCCGAGTTGCTGCTGTTTAAGAGTTCGGACTCTGAATAGTCTCGTTTACGCTAAGTTATACACACACACCCTTGATTATATTCACCGAATCACCGTGTATTTTAGAAATTCCTCGCGTCGTGTCAAGTGTTTTACAGATTTACTTTATTTCGTATTCTTCACAATTTTGAAATGTAAAATATTGTCGTAGCAGTAGTAAGTTGACAGGAATATTGTGAAAGGAATATTTTACAGATAAAGCGGGTCATCATTGATTATAAAAACGCTATTGTTACGGTGCGCTAGCATGATTCTTCGGTTTGCACAAAAGTTTATACGGATACCCCCTATCTATATGTATGTCCTTTTTTGTTGCACGGTTCTTTGCCCCACTATGAAAATTATCCACGTTGGATATGAAATCTGTATCGGACAGGACGTTCGTGTTCATCACGATTTGTGCGAGGCTAACTGCACGCAATCGTTACGGCGTATAGAAGTATCGCGAGCCATGGATTCGCGTTTCCAGCTATCTTTTTGATTTTTAATCAAACGCATCGTAACATTAAGAGTCGCGATGCCATTATTTACTCTGTACACTATTTTCGCGTGACGCTTGCCACTGGCCAGACGCAAGCGAAAACCCATTATAGTTGGAGGAAATCAGAACAGGGAATTAGAAAATTTACAGAATTTTATTTACAAAAGTTCACATTTACAAAACAGTTACACGCACAGATCATTCTATACATAAACTCTCTACGAAAGATGACAAGTCGAACGTATCCGCGTTGTTCAATAACTTCCTCGCAGATACTTGCTCGTTTAAAGTCGCCGCAGCTGTTTGTAATTTGCGTTTCCATTCAGCACCGTCGATCTCGTTTATAGAGCATATTATAACTTCGTTTACTTCGTCCTGCACAGAGTAGCTCGCCATCGACTTGAACACGCATTTCAAATCGGTCTTCGCTTTCTTTTTGATACTTCGGTCGCGACTGACCAAGTTTAAGATAAACAATCCACCATCTGTTAAACATTCGGCGACTGATTTTATCACAGGCATCTCGAGAAACTGTTTCGGCGGACAACTCATTCCGATAGTAGTATCCTTGCTGTCCACATCGAAAAGTATAGCCTTGTATTTCTTCCCGTTCGTCGTATTCTCCTTGATGAATTGTATCCCATCCGCGATTTCCACTTTCATTCTATTGTCGAGGACAAGCCCGAAATAATCGGTAGCGACTTTCAACATCATCTCGTCAATTTCGACTGCAATGATCCTTAACTGCAAATAGACAAATATGTCTTCAACTCGCTCAACAGTGGTAATGAATAATGTACGTACCTTGGGGAAGCAGTTGTACAAAAAAGTGCACAAACTTCCACCGCCTAAGCCTACGATCATTATTTCATCGCTTTCTTTAAGATTTATTGCACTATTAACGCCGATGCTCATGTACAAGTGATGATCGCATGCTAAAAAACCGGGATCGATGATCTTTTTCATTTTACCACGCCTAGATTTAGCTGGAAGGGTTAGCAGAAATTAAAATCAGTTAATACAAAAAGTAATGAGATGCTATACCTTGCTTGAGACGAGCTTCGCTTTGAATGACGTATGGATTATTTAGAAAGATCAGTCTTCTGAATTCACTACCGTCTTTCTCAATTTCCTCCACAACGAAAGAACCGCTTAATTCGCTTTTCCCTTCGTAACACTTTGTCCTAACTCCGACGTCCGTACCCAATGATAAGAACGGGATATCGCATTTCCCGGATAAACCTTCGGGAGCTAAATTCAAGATACAGTCTTCAAGCTCGCTTTTCACCGCGTCCCAACTCTCGAATTTGTGATCTCTACAAAGGGTGACGATAGCGAGTCTATCCCGCTGAGCACTTTTCAGCACCTGTTGTCTACCTTCTTTTGTACAGAACAACCAATCCGTTTCCCTGATTAAACAAAATGAGTTTAATAACTTGTAGGTATATCTCATATAGCGAGATATTTGTCGATTCTTACTTTCCTTGCGGTACTATGAAAGCTGCATAGCTTTTCGTACCGCGTATCCTAGGTTGATCCAAAACGTGAATCGTGTAACGCGGATGTTTATCATCAGGACGATACAAGTCTAATGAAATTTCGCCTATGTCGGCAACGCTACGTTTCTGCAGGCTGTTGCATATGAACGTGGACTGTTGTATCGACGACACTGCCGAGATCATCTCGTCTGCTGATGATATACGTTTTAGGGTACCACCGGGTAATGCTAACTCTAAGATCTGCAATTATATCTAATTAGGGGGGACTTAAAATATTTTAATACCGTGAAACAAAAAACATACTGTTTGCGGCAGGTTTGTGAATTTAGTTGCGATCACTGCGAAAACAGGTATCGAGCTACCTTCTTCGAGTTTCGCTTTCTCCTCTGCCTCATGGCAACGTACTATACGAAACATAAATCCAGCATTCGGGAAATAAGATATAAGTTGCTTCAAGATATGTTCTTGTAGCAAGGAGATACATATATATCTGCCACCGTTACGTAAAACTCTTGTGATCTCCTGAAATATAAAGAGAGGTATTTCATTATACATTCTGACTGTTGCAAAGTATAATTAGAGGCCAGAGAAATATTATTCGCTGCTGCTTGATACATTCATTGTACCTTAAAATACTTATTAATAGTAGATAGTGTGTTTTCTTTGGCATCTGGCATAAGGGCATCTAAAGTACCTTTGTCTAAAATAACATTAAACATATTGTCAGAATATGTCATTTGAGTGGCATCCATCTGTTCGTAAACTAATCCTGGCCTCACAGATCCATTAATATCGCACATCTGCTTGATGACAATATGTGATATATCAATGTTAACAATATTCCTGCAATAGTTAGAATCAATCTGAACGAATCAATTTTTACTTCTGTACATAATACATAATGATTTTTCAAATTTTATACCTGTATCCAGCATCGTACAAGCACATGCTAACTGTGGAATTGCCGCAACCAACTATTAAAATATTATCCTTGATTTTTATGTACTTCAAGAGGATACTACATAATTCCGGATATTCTCCATACCTTAGAAAAGCAATAGCTAAATGTACTTAAATGTGGATTTATTAATAAGCTATAAACATTGATGAAACATACCATTCGAAATTCTTTTTACCACGTTTCTTAAAAAACGTGTTCCAATATTCAACTTGACTGAATTCTTCGTGGGTTTTTGGTAACAAATTCATCTTTCCTAAGATGAAACTTGTCTGTGATGTTTAATTGTTGATTGTTATTGTATGTATGGAATTCACCTGGTGTAGAGAGTAAGAATAAAGAGTAATGCGAGTTTGAGAACAATGTTGTTAGATTTGAGGGATTTCGACCACAGCGCCGTACATTGAGGCGTAGTGAAATTCAGGTGCTAGAGTGGAATTTTCAAGATCTCCTTTCCTTTAAAAATAGAGATGGTATTCAAAATCACTAACCACGATTTTTACAGTGAGCTAAAAATCACAATCACTCACTTTTAATATTGACGATACTTCAGTTCATTAAAACGTTTCATGCAAAATATTTATACAATAATGAGAAAGACAATTAGTAATAATTATATGCATAACTTCGAGTTACAATCACTTCATTATTGGTTTAAGAATTCTTCATCCCAGAATCCTTCAATTAAATATAAAGATATATTTCAAGTTATGCAAGATGAAATAAAAACCGATATATCAAAGTAAGCTGTTATAATCCAAGTGAAATTGTAATGTAACTCAATAATAAATTGCATTATCTTTTAGCTTCATCCATGCGAAGTCACATCTTAATTTTCATAACAGAGTGATTTTAAAGAATGTTTTCGAACATTGGAAAATGTATGTTATACACAAGCTGCATAGACGAAGAGTCACACATAAAGCAAACTATTTTTATCACATGAGATTGCAAAGAAAAATTTTAAATGCATTGTCAAAAAATGTATTGTTAAAATGGAAACAGATCGTTTCATCTATGGATAAATGTAATGATACATCGGAAACTTCTCCAGAATACAAAAGAGCTCGGGTACATTATTCTCAGTGTTTGTTACGAAAGTCTTTTAAATATTGGCGTAACTATATTGAAATGATGGATAAACAAAAGTCATTGCTAGAGGAAGCCTCCCAGTTTTATAATTCATATTGTTTGAAGAAGTGCATTACGAATTGGAAGATATTTCTCATGTTACAAAGAAAGAACAGATATAAAATAGAGCAGGTAATTGTAATTATATGACGTTCAAAATTTCAGTGTTTCACTTAATTCTTGCATAATTTAGGCACGTAAATGGTATAGAAGGAAGATGTTAGAAAAATCTATAAAAACTTGGATCAGTGTTTCTGAGCTTGAATTACAGAGATGTAAAATGGAATGTGCTCTTCAGCATCGCAACGATAAGTTGTTGATAAAACATTTTCGTGCTTGGCGGATATATCATGATTACAAAGTAAAGAAATTGAATATAGAACTTCGTGTGTCGGCATACAGTAGGAAAAGATTGTTGAAACAATACTTCGACTTATTCGTCGCGGTAGGATTTTCATATCCACTTATACGTATTTCATAATCGTATTACTAAAATACTTTTCTTTCTCTAATAGGGAGTGAACGAATCTATTGCTGAAAATATTGCAAGCAAAAACGCTGATACTTTTTATAATTCAAAACTTTTACAAAAAGCTTTCAATCTATGGCGTGAGTGGCATGATAGAAAATTGCTAAAGACAATGAAGATTCGTGAAATTAGAGAAGTGTTTGAAAATGGACAGAAGCGAAAGACGTTTATTAATTGGTGCGCGTACGTGATTCGTAAAAAATGTAAACGAAGGAAGGCGTTCACAGCGAATAAATTCTATGAGAAGAAATTGTCAGGGAAGATTTTTAGAGGCTTTCTCGATTATGCTTTTTATAAAAAAGAGAAAAGAATTAAATTATCTCCCATTTACGATAGAAGCAAAGGGATTGTTCAACAGTTACAGATTATTTTGATAGAAAAATGGAGAAGAGCGCTTTATAATTCCATGCAAGAGAAACAGAAACTGGCTAAGGCAATTCAGTTATGGGAATTCAATTTAACATGGAAATATTTTAATAACTGGAGAGAATTTTCTCTATGGTATAAAGAGAAGATGCTTCGCAAAAAAAGTTTAAACGAGATAGCTGATAGTTTCTTACTAACAAGATTTATTATACATTGGCGTTATAAGTTGCAAGACGTTCTCGATGTACGTAGAAAAGAAATTCTTGCTGTTACCACGATGGAAAATAAAATGATGAAGAAGTGCTTTTCGTGTTGGAAAGAGTACATAGCGCAGAAAGTAAAATTAAAAGAAGATATAGAGGCAGCGATGGAATTGCATAAGAAATTTTTGTTACGCGAAGGACTTAAATCAATTTTAAGAAACTCCCTTCGTAATATCGACTATCAACACGAAATGCAATTAGAGAATGCAGTTATGAGATCACTAGAGAATTTAGAAATTTTAAAGGAATACTTTGACAAATGGCACTCTTTGGTTTATTTAAAAAATAAATCGGAATTAACAAGTGGCAAAGACTTTGTGCGGTCTCGAGACCCGTGTTACGATACATTCGACAGTTTCAGAACTCATTTAGTCTTACCGGAATACATGAGAGATAAGAGAACGAAGGTCTGCGATTCGATCGGTAAAATACCGCAAGAAAATTGGTTCTATAATATATTTCAACCGTTTTAAATATCGTTCACGCATTTCAAGGTATAAACAATAAGATAGAAATATCTATAAACTATTTATTACATCATATATGTACAATTTTATTGTCTGAGTTACATTTAAAAAATACTAGATCCTATTTCTTTCGCTTCAATTTCTTTAATTCGCTTTGTTGCGCAGCAGCATCACCGAAGATTTCTTTCACTTTACGTTTACGTTCCTCGTCGTTCTTAATCTGCTGTTTTATCTGTAGTTTCGCTAAGAACGCCCTATCTCTTCGTATTTCTCGTACAGCTCCCTTCATTTCCTTCTTGTATTTGTGCAACAATTTCTCTCTCTCGGCTTTCTCCTTAGACATGGTCCTATGCTTCTTACCGTCATACCTATAAACAAATTTATATCAAAATTGTATAACAAATTTACATAAAAGTTTGCTTAACTCGCTAATAAAATAAATTGTTGAGAATTGTTACATACACTGCTTCAATTCGTGGCTCGTATAATCTCAGGGGTTTCGGTTTCTTCTTCTCAACTACGAGATATTCCAACTTCTTATTTTTTAATACCTCCAACTCTTTTGTAAATTCATTGATGCGTTCCCTTACATTCAGTGGGTATTTGTCAAAAGAGTATGCCTTCAACAATTTGAAGATCGGTTCGAATATCGAAAACGCGGCTTCCAATTCTTCAAGATTACTTTTAAATTCACGTAATAAATTTATAGCTGTTAATAGACTTCGCACTTTGAAATCATCCTCTATCGGTCCGTCCACTAGATCACTTGCTTTCATAGGCGCGTTATTTACTTTAATGTCTAAATCAGATTGATCTTCATTAAGTATTAGTAAATTACTCGCTTCTCCCATAGTCTTAAACGGTGGTATTATTTTTATTCCTTTGATCATGAGTTTAGGCGTGGATACGTAGATTATTCCGCGCAAATAATTTATCACAGATGGTGCGAACCGTTTGCTAAGTGTGGTATACTGTAAATAAAATATTTTATATGTATATACACTCTGCGCTTACTTAATGTAATATAAATAAACTTAGTTACCTCTAAAATAAGAGTGCATATGAAAAGACCTTTCGAAAGATCTAATTTATTTCGTACACGGCTTCTAAGTAAAATTTGAGACATAAATATCACACATGGGGTAGCGATGGGATGTCGAAAATCAGATGTCGGAAATATCAAAGAAACCAATTTGAAGAAAACAAGCTGAAACAGAAAATGCATATTAAGCAGTACTACATCAACTCAAGAATATTTTCTTAATACGATCAGATATTAAACGTACAGTATCTAAGCCAGGGTATTTTTTTTTATTCTTTTCAAACTCTTCGTGCTTCTCTTTAATTATCGCTTGCACGACAGTCCTAGCATTTTGTGGATTTAAATGCGCGAGGTCATATAAAAATGGTGATAATCTAAAATCAATACGTGTATGTAATTATTTACAGAAGATAGAAATTGTTTGAGTTTATTAACAAATGTAGTACCTATCAATGATTTGAAAACAATTAACTATGCTATCAATATCGTCTTCCACAGCACAATCGTTTAAGTGTTGCAGTAGAAATAGAAATAAATTTGTTAATTTTTCCTTGTTCGTACTATTTAAAGTCCAGTGATTACATTTGATTATGCGGTCTACAATAATTGACTGATAATCAGCATTACGGTTTTGCAAAAGGATTTGCAATTCTTCATAACTGCTTGGTACTTCGTAAGTATAAGGTAATTCCTTCCTTGCTTTTTCCATGATCTCTTTCCGCTTCATGAGATCGTTCCTGATTTCTTGTTGTCTGTTTGTATCTTCAAGCTGAAGAACATCAGATTCTTGTTTCGCAGTTGATTTCTTTTTAGAATCAGATTTGATACTATCCTTCTTTGATTCGCCTTCATCCTCGCTGGAAGCCTCAGAATCTTTCAAATCCGATAAATCATCTTCCTCAGAACTTTCTTCAGCTTCAGCTAGACTTTCTAGATTTTCCTCCTTCTCAATACCATTTACTTTGGCAGTATCTGATTGCTGATCTACTATTTCTTCTTCATCATTATCAGAAGCTCCAACACCATTCTCGTGATTGTCATCTTCATCTTCATCATTTTCTTCTTCATCATTGGTATCCTCTTCAC
>SHCU01000197.1:0-27835 GCA_004307685.1 Ceratina australensis | reverse complement strand
ACGTCCCAGACGTATTTCGCGCCCGTCTGAAATGTTCAACCGAGGATATTTTATCATTGCAACGAATGTATCTCAATTCTTTGCTTCTGTTTCGATACCTCGGAAATTTCTCCTCGCGCCTGTCTCCATTCATAAGATCCAGTGGTTCGACCCTGGTATCCTTCGTCGTCTTCCGGATTCTGCTTGCTACTCGGTACATGTATCAGCTCGACGAGCTCTAAGAGTCTCCGTTTGATCACGTATTGTCTCCGCGCCGCGCTGTAATTCGGTGAACACTGATGGTGTTTGTTCAGCGACTCGATGAACTGCAACAGCTTAGCCTCGGTGCAGATGTTCCTCCGTTTCATCACTGCTTTCTGATCGCGCGTGTACCGCCACGTAACGTCCTGCACCTCGTCCTTCGAGAATGCCATTATGTAGGACAATTTCTTTTTCCAACCCTTCTCGTACATCAACGGCCTGTCCATCACGTCTTCGCAAGGGTCTAGGTGTATCCATCTTTTCTCGCGGATCGACCATACCTGACCAATTCAATTAGGACTCGGTCATTCGATCCCTCAACAAGAGGCGGCGAATTTCTGGATACTTATTATTGGCCCTACACACCTCTGTCCATGCGTGATCAGTCTCGTCGTGTACGATTCTCGCGTCGTACCCAAGCGCTCGACACAGTAGCGTGAACGTGTTCGCCCATTCCCCGCACCGTCCCCGTCGTAGAATTAACAATGGTTCCGGGTCGGTGTACCTAGGGAACTTGACTCGCGTCCCGCATTTCGTACATCTAAAACGAACGATTAATTATCCCTCTCCCTCGGAAACGACCGGGCAACAGTCGACATTACTTGTGTATCTCTATTCGCGAACACCTAGGATCGTCGGAAGAGATTACTTCTTGGCGAGCGCATTCCGAGAAGCATGCCGTGCACTTCGGACTGTCGACCCACGTGAAGAACTTGTATTTGAACCAATGTAATAGCTCCATAAGGAACAAGTCTTTAGCATCGTCGATCTCTTTCTCGGCGTCGGTCTGATTGAGCTTGGCGTGCCTGGGAGAACCAAGTCACGATGAGCAACAAAACCAGATAAATATACTTCGTTAATAATTACTTCTGCAGCTGCCTGATCCTCGTCATAGTAATGATTTCGAGGTCTACGATCGGTATCAATTTCTTAGCTTTCTCCTGTAACTCCGCATCCTCGTATCTCAATGCGTTTTCAAACTGGCCTATGATGCTCTCGAAGAATTTACTCTCTTTCGCTGTGCACGCCGCAGGCAGTAAATCGTACAACTTGTTCCTCGCGGTAACAGTTGTTTTTGGGATCGCACTTTTGCTAAGCAATCTGTGCAGAGTTTGCAATTTGGTCAGTGGCGTTTCTTGAGGTAGGCAAAGGTAATCGGTGGCCTGTCGATAGAAACCCGTTTCGTTTATTTTACATACATTTCGCTCGTACTTTGGCTTAATTACCTCAATGAAACCGACGTCGAACAGACACTCGATGGCTCCGAGAGCCGGGAGTAGTTTAGCGGTAACCAGAGGATCGTCAAGCCTTACTTCTCGACGTTGTTTGTCGTTCGGATGCGACAGAATGTTTTGACAGATACTTGACAATACCGCCTCGGCATCGTTTCGCACTTGTTCTCCGTTCTCCCTCAACAAATCCAACGACCGTTGCAAGTCCTTTTCCATGATCAGAACGCGGACATATGTGCACGGTGAAAAAATGTGGACAGAATGCAAGTCACCCGAGGAACGGCGATATCAGCGTCGACTGTCAATCCTCTACGTGAACGACATGAGATATCAAACCGCATGAGAAGTCGAATTATAGATTCGAAATCAACTGCACACTTTTCTGTTTATCTGAAATTTATCTGATTTTTCTCGTGTACAAGCATGCTAACAATTTTTCAGTCATTCACGCGGCGGCATCTCTTTGATGAGCGCCTAAACCGGTTCACTATTGGTACCGACAGCGAGTTCCACTTCCGAAGGGATTTGGCACGTAGCGTCGCTCAATAACAAAGATCTCTATAGAATTTAGAATACGGAGAATGATAATCATTAAAAATGATTCCGTTATTCTATCTCTTCTAATCTTCAATAATTCTATCTCCTTAATTACGGTCTTATCTCGTCTCAATTGTTTAACGTAATTAATTATCATCCACGAATACACATATCTTCTCCATCTGATCTTGATACGTGTATATAGCGGTAATTGTAATTTACCAATTCGTTGGATAGCAATTCACGGCTGAGAGCAAAGTCGGAAATTGGAAGAACAGTTTTTGAATAGAACAGTCCGCGTTTCCGTTTAGCAAGTGGTATTACGGCCTGATTTTCTACAACATTACTTTCTTTCAAACTCCGGACAATCGCTCGAAAGTGGAGCATTCTTTTGTTCCATTTTTGATTATGTACAGCTGCCAGCATCGCGATCTTAAGGTGGCCAACTTTTCAAACGAGTACCATACATCATCTTCTCGTGCAATCACAGTAAAACAATATCCATCAGCGATGCGATATTTGACGCGCAGGTTTTTCTCCCGCGATAATAAAATCGTTGCATTTACGGTCGCGGGATGAAATCATGTTTCGAAGCAATATCCAGCTGTCGTTAAAGTCTAGCGAGCGGGCGGAAATTATGAAATTGAATGCGCACGGGAATAAATTACCGAGTTCACGGGAAATAAACTTGATGGACAAATACGATGTCCGAGGGCGGATGTTTGTGCAGGCCCCGGTACAATTTTGCTGATTCCGCGGAACTTCCCGCGAGATATTTACTTTCCGAAGCGTCGTGCCGCGACTCTCTCGTAATCGAATAGAACGGCGAGTCTATTTAGCGGCCAGCTGAAAGCGTTTTCATAGGAAGCGTCACGGAAAAAGTTCCGGCCGGCCGGACGTCGTCAACTATTTCCAACCGTTCGGGACAGGCGTATCTTCATTCGCGGAATAAAATTAATATTTTCCTTATGAGAATAATCGATATCGCCGAGGATCGTTCGTAGGCGGCGAGAAACGGATTCCATTAAATACGGCAAATGAAATAATGGCTAAAGTTCCGCGCTACCCGGTAACAATATTGCTTTCTAAAAGCGATATTTCAACAGGCCGTAAACTTTCGCAACGGCGTGCCGTTAATCGGTTTTGGATTTTATTGAAAAACTACAGGTCCTAAATAACAGTTACAAAATGGGTTTGATCAAAAACCATGTTATCCCGGCGGCGAGTATCGGCTGATTATCCGCGTGCTCGAACCGCTGTCGGCCCGTTGACTTGTACCACTGCGGCGACAAACTAGCCGTGTATTTTAATCAGACGCCTTTCGGTGATCGATACCGGATCCTGAATAGGGACGCTCGCGGCGGCCTTGGCGACCGCGCGAAAGGATTGATAAAAAAGAAACAGGGAACGAGGCTTCTTTTCTAGCCGCATAATAATCTGGTCGGATCCGCGGCGGGCAACAATGAAGATCGATAATTCGAGAGGGTCGAGTAGCCATGCCGTTGAAAAAGATTCAGCGGAGCTAACGGAAATCTCGCAGCCAGCCGGCGAAGAAACACATCGGAGACAGTGCACGCTCGTATTTCAAAGGATTCCACGACAATTCAGCCTCCCCCGCGAGAGCTTTGTTATCGCCCTCTCGCCCTTCTTTCCTCGCAAGTACCTGTTCGCTTTTCCACCGACCCATTCTAGGTCACCGTTGGTCAAACCATACTCGCTGCGCCTTCTATCAACCCGGCTGAAATAAAGTCGCGATGGCCAAGCGTTATTAGTATCACTCGCGCGACGCTCGCCGAATCGTAATTTTTTTTCTTTCTTTCTTTTTTCACTACGTGACCTGACGATGGTGGAATAAAAATGGCAGTGTGAAAAAGCTGAGGATTATACGGAGCATCGCTCTTCATAGAATTACGTATTCCCGCTACATGTATAAAAAAGAAGCGTTATGAACGTTTCAAAAAGGTGAACCGAATTAGAAGGAGAGCTCTTTCTTTTGTGGAGTATTTCCCGGGCGAACGCGAATCGATACTCGGCACTCGACGCTCGGTGGAAATCGTGTAAGTCGCGGGAAAAGTCTCTCGATGTTTCACATGTCATTGAGCGTTAAAGTAACGCGTCCCGCTGTGAAAATTCAAGAGGGAGAGAGAGAGAGATGTGGACGAGTTTCAGGAAAATTCGATAAATTTCAATTTCCGACAAATAGTCTCGGGGCTGGTTCATCCACTTATTCCGGCAGCCGATAAATTTTCAATATCCACGCCTCCATTGTACGGGAGGGTTTCGGTACCGCGCGACCGGGACAGCCTCGTCTCGTCCCCGGGTACACGTGTACACGCGCGCTCGTTAACGCCGAAAAGGTTGTTTTGCATCTCAAACGTTGCTTACATTGCGTTCCGGGGCGTCGATCGACAAGACGGCGCTGATTTGCCTCGAAAAAGCCGGGGCCGGACTAACCGGGTAAACAGGCTCAATTTGTAGCGTCGCGTTTCGCATCCAATCATCGTTACCATTCTTAGCCAGACGTCGTCCCTCGCCGCTCGTTTCGTCGCCGTTCGTTGCGATTAACGAAAAATGCGAGCCGCGCGTTCACAGCCGCTCCCCGCGATAAACTTCGAAAATTGAAGTATTTAGCGTCGGCTCGAATCGGGTTTAACGAGGCCTCGGGGTTAGGGCGTCGAGGTTCGTGCCGTTTTGGATAGCCTTAAGGAGAGACCGTCGTCGCCCGGAAATCGCATTCACCCTGGCAAATATCGTTACCGTTTGATGCATAATCTGGCGCGCACGGGACCGTTGTAAGCGTCAAAGGTGACGCCGCATCCTTTGGACAGGCACAGAGGCCGCGCGATAGAGGCCGATGGGCAAATAAAACAAGCTCGGAAATCGTTAGCGAGCGTTCGGCGAGCGTCGAGAGGCACGGGAACGCGTTATTAGTGTACGTTAATTCGCGTATAATAAGCTCATTAAATCTTCTTATTCCGAGCAAGAGTTGAAGAGTCGCTCTGCTTTCTCGTCCGTGTCACCTCTCCCGCTCTCTCTCTTCCAGTCTCTTCCTCGTTTTTCAATTTTTTTTTTCCCCTCCGCTCTTCTTCCTCTCCCCGTCCGTCGCGCACCTTTTTTTCAACGAGAGTTTTGAATGGCGTTTATTAGGGCCACGAGTCCCCGCATCGAGAACTACTTCGAGGCTTCGTAGTAACGTCGCGGAAGGATCATTAAACGAGAGAAAAAAATTGACTTCCACCGCGACGAGAACTTTCGGAACTCCGCGAAATTTATTCTCTATTTTTTCTTTCTCTCTGTCGTCGTTTTCGATTCACCTTTTCGTAACTTCTCGACGAGACGCGGTCTCTTTCCGCGATTCGATTCTCGAACCCGAGACGCTCGAGTGCCTGTCGTAATAATTATTGAAGATCACCGCACCGTGAATTTCGTTTGTCATTATGTACAGAGTTTTCTATCTGTGATGGCCCTTCTCGCGCAAGTTTTCTTTCCTCATTCAAGGGTCGCGTTAATCGCGATGATCATTAGTGACCGGCAACAGTAAGTTGAGCCTTACATCAAGAACTACGAGAATCATCTGAAAATTCCTTTTATAAAAAGAGATAAAATTTCTTGGCGAAGATGCCGAGGGCATCGAATTCACTTTTGATTAAGGCAATATTTAAAATAGAAGCGATAGATCCGGAAAGTCGTTACTTTCGCATACGTAAGTCGCGGCCATAAAGGCGGAAAGGATTCAGGGAAACGATAGGTGGAACAGAATCCGTATCCGTATCAAGCATCGAATTTATCGAGAGAAACTCGGGAATAGGGTGGCGAGCGGGGGGGAATTCCTCGGGTAGGGTTAAATCGGATATCACTTGAACGTATCTTTTGTCGAACGGGCCGGCATTCGCAATCAAGTTATTTACAGTTCGCGGAGCAGAGATCCATAGTCACGGGTAACCTCTTTCCACCGGTTCCTCCTTATAGTAATAGGGTTTACGTAATCTCTCGGTAATAAACGAATCCATTTCCTCGTAAATAGATTTCCCTTAACTTCTGCTTTTTATCCTACTTACGATTAATGCCCCATCAAACGAGATGGAAACTTCGCCGGGTGAGCCACGACTGCTGCTTTTTAAACCCTTAACTGTCTAATAAAACCGTGCATAGTGGCACTAACTCTTTTGTGGCCTTGTACCATCGCGAGGAACCCCCATAAGAAATGTAAAGGGCATTGTTGTATGCGACGTGACGGGCGAACGTGTAACAAACCGCGCTAAAAGGATCTCATTTCCAATCAGCATTATGTAAAACAGAGAGTGGACCGTGAAATTCGTGGAATCGAATTCCCCAACGATTTCGAACTGATTCAGCAGCGATTCGGAACTCGTCAAATGAAAATTGCAAATGTGGTTTCACTGCTCGATATTCTCGCTGCAATTTTCACATGCTTGTACGTACAGTTTTTCGCGCGGGAATCCTCTCGCTGGGGATAGTAAAAATTTTGTCAAAACGCATTGTTGTCAAATGATAGAAGGCGGGTGGAACGAAAGCGCGAGGCTCAGGTGCGCGAGGGAACGGGAAATATTTGAAGGGGAAAGAGAATATTCGTCGCGCGGGTAAGAAATAAAAAGCGTTCGAGCATCGGGACTATAACGGAATGGAAGATGAAATCTGGCTACGAATCCATGGGAAGCGAGCATCAAGCGCAAAGAAGATTACGGGACGAAACATCGGATGCGTTTCAGAATCTTCCTTAAAATTCGTTTGTTCCAATTACTACGCTGACCGAATATTTAAAATACAGATAAAATAAATATCTCCGCGATATATTTTTTTTTTACGGTCTATCAATTTCACGAGCTCGAAGTCTCTACACTTTGGCGGAGATAAGAAAGAATACGATAAAGAGTATCTATGCTGTTGCTCGTCGATCATGCAAAAATTTTACAGAATTCTTCCCGGGCAAACGCAATACGTGGGAAGTTTCGAATCGATCAACCTTGGTACACCGGGCGATGAAATTTTAATGGAATTTTCCTAGGAGATGAAACCAAGGAAAGTGACGCCTCGGAGCACGGAAATAGAATACACAGGACGCGTTTAATCGATTGACGTGCGAATCGAAGTATCTTTAATTGTCAGCCTGAGGATTTTATGGATTTAAAAAAAGAATACGCGTCGTTATCGTCGAGAGGTAAAACGGTTCGTTTTACGTAAGAACCTCCGGGCTGTTAATTAATATTCGGAATGCTTAATTTGTTGGTTCATAAAATTTATCGGGACGTAACGAAGCTTGGATGATCGCCTTAACGCGAAGTATCATGTCGCGGGGCTCGTGATCGTGTGAAGTTTACGTAATAAATTCAACATCGCTGTCCCCAAACAGCTCATAAAATATTCAACGCTGACCCACAATCTGTTCATCATTTGAATACCGTGTCACGGACGTAACACAACATCCACTTCTGCACGAATCTCCCGCTCGCGATTATTCGCGATCGCTGATACGGATAACGGGCCGGTGATCGTTCATCCGCCGGTTATTAGATTGGCACGCGAATCGTTCTCGCGCGTTCGCGAAACGATTCGTCAATATCGGATTAATTAATTCCTGATTTATGACCATCAGCGCTTAGACCGGTCGGAGGAGCAAAAAAAAAACTGGATAGGAATTTGCCACAAAATCGCGAGAGGCCGTACGTAACCCGCTAACCCAGAAATTCAGCTAATTTAAGACAGCGTAGAATAGAACTACCCTCGCAGCTCGAACGAACACGAGTGGAATATCGCGGGCTGGCTGTATCAACTGCTAATGTATTCTTCTGGTCTTTTAACCTCGCTTCTCCCTCGAATCTATTTAATTAATTTTGCTCGCGGTTCTCTCCAATCTCTGATGTTAATATTTTCAAATAAAACGATTTCTCGTAAATGAATCAAAGTTAGCCCTCTATGGGTCGAATTTTTGTCTCAAATCTCAAAAAATTAATAATTATAAACGATAATTACAAAATTCTTTCGCTTAAAAAATTTGCAATATATTCAATATGTGACATTCAGGGAACAATCACCTATAATGTTCGCATCTATGTATAAAAGCTTAAAATATCGATAAGTTAAAATGTGATCTGAAAGTTACACGGGCCCATAGAGGGTTAGGATCTACTCTGTGGTAACCTGCAACAGAATTAATATCAGCCTATAAATCGTTATTCCACGATGAAAGACGTTCGATGACGCAGCGATCTGTCAGGGGGGTCGGACAACAAAGCGTAATAAGAAGCTGGAGCTTTGTTCCTTTTACGTACAATAATGTCCCACCGTTTGGAATCGACGTATTGCCTGGCTGGCGGAAAGTGCAAAGATAAGAGGTCGGAGGGGCGGTGGTGAAAAAAAATTGGCCGGAGGAATTTGTAGTTGGAAGAATACAGTGGATATCTCCGGTATAGATCTGGCCGCGGGGGTGACAATGCCGGGCCGCGGAGCTATTGGCCCGTTTCACAACCACGGCCCATATCAATACCCCTTTGTTGCACATGACTGAGTCCGGGGTAAAATTCCCGCTGCCCTAGCCTCCCCGCGGCGCCCGCGGTTCTTTCTCCTTGACGGCAGAAAGCCGAGAAATAATGCGCAAACTTCGCCGGAGCGACCCTTTGGAAAAATATTTCTTACGCCTCTATGGAGCACTTGGAGCGTGCCCGATGCGTTCCTCTTTGTTCCCGTGGCTATACCGCGGCCTGTCCCCAAGGGGACTAGTTATTTTCAACTGTGATTGTTCCCAAATACCTCGCCGTCAGACAAGTTGTACAAAATTTATACGATGCGAGGAGAAAAAATAGTATCGATACTTGATTTGACCATTTTTTATTAGGTCATTAAGTATGAAACGTCCGATTCGAGAGTAATCGGACATTTCATGCCTCATAACCTAATATTATAATAATTAAAGAAGAATATTAATTAAATAAATCAAAGTCGCCACTTTAATGTTACACTAATTAATGAAATTAAAGTGGCCATTCTCATATTATGTTAGGTTATTAACTACGACCGAGTATGTAACTATGTCCGATTGCTCACCAAACTTTCGGTCTCAAATCGGACGTTTCATACTGAATAACCTAATATAACCAATGATCAATGGAGGTCTGTTTCATGGATTTTTATCCGATTGAAATCCTGAGACTCGGTTGTACCGCGGTATGAAATTTCAGGAGGGGCACGGGCGGTCGTGAAATGTTCACGATTTTAATCGAGCTTCTCGAATTTCGAAAGCGGCGGGGGAAATATGTTAGCATAATGTATACCATTTATTAAAAACTACCTCTGAAACGTGTTCTCGCTCATTTAATATTGACGGTAAATCGGCGAGCCGTGAACGACCGGTTCACGGTTCCGGGCACTTTATTAAAAAGTTTCTCATTATTTTTAGAAAATGTACCGCGTTATACTCGAAACGGTCGATTAAACTCGGTTCAGCGGTTAATTTTAATCGATACGAATATGAAACGCGTGCGTTTCAACGAAATTGTTATTATCGAAACGGCTTTCAACGTTTTCAAAAGCGTGGGATTACGAATCAACGATTAAAATAAAATTTCGACCTCTCCGCAACGAACGCTAGTAATTACCGTCGGGGCAGTGTACGCGCGACGTTTACGCGGCGGTATATTATAATAACCGCTTCGGCACAAAAGGCGACAACTCGTAGGCAGATTAGAAGAAGAAAAGTAGCACTCGAGCGGACTCTCGAGGCGAGCCACCAGTCTTTACACCGTGGCGCGTTTAAGTCGGCCGCACATATTTAAAGAACGGCCGGCCGGTAAATCTTTGCGAAAGGAGAACCGGCGTGAAAGCTCGCGAGCGGCTCTTTTTTCCCCGTCGCCTTTCCCCGGCCACGTGAATTCACGTCCAATTAAACGTAATAACGATCCGGTCGCGGCACTTCCTGAAAAGGAACAACCCTTTACACACGTTCAAGTAGATAAACCCAAACAAATATCATATTTTACACTTCCGAGTCTCGCCAACGAGCGCTTATTTTCAATTAGACTATGAATCAGACTATTAACTCGACACGGTTAATCGTACGATCATTCGATCGATAAATCACGAAATAGAATTGTCATTACTCACTTGCTGCATTAGATCATATTACAGTGTCACGTAAGACATGCAGATAGTGCAGCCGAATGCCACCGGTTGCATTCTGCGAACAAATTGAATTTCACGCGCGTTTCATGTTAGCGATGATATCTGACCGCGATAGGGATCGTGGTTTTCTTGGCAAACGCGACGGGAACACGAAAGAAACGGGATCCAAATTCCGTCGCGCGACACGATACCGGGACTTATCGTAATCGCTCATTAGCCGTCCCAGGTAATTATCAATTACGATCGTTGCAGCTTGATTCATGTATGTTTCGCGTGACTGCGGTTTTATATTAACACGGTGAAACCTATGGCGACCAAAAAAACCGATAAATCGGAGTACCAATTGGTTACACGGAATTAAATAAATCCATGTCAAAGGTACATCAATAAATGAGTCGATTCATATATACTGAAAGGTCTAATAATTTATGAAAAAGCTCGCGGTTTACTTGTTTTGTTGGAATACACCGTTAGACGCAATTTAGAATTTAGAAGAACATCGTTTCTATGACACTATAGGTTAAACAATATTTTGTCAGTCTTTTATATCTGTCAATCTGTCGTGTCAATCAGTCTCTTGTCAGCTGCGAACTTGAACGTATCGTCAACTCACATTGTACTAATTATACGTACAGATTCGGACAATTATTCAGGTCCTACTACTGCTTATGTGTGAGTTCCCTAGCGGAACAATATTCGAAAGTAATTAAAACTGTTTTTATTCCGAGGCGCCAAAATTATGTCAGAAGCTAACAGCATTAATGCCAGATCGAGCACTGAAAAAATGAGGCCAAAAAAATGATAGATTTATTATTATTTTTGAATATTGTTTCGCTAGGGAACTCACACATAAGCAGTAGTAGGTCCAGAATAATTGTCCGAATCTGTACATTCCTACGCGTGTACTATATTTAAATGTATTCACTGTTTGAAAGCCAACAGATTTATAATTGTAACATCGGCGGTCGTTCGAAACCTATAAAAGCTGACGGTGAAACCAGCGCGGTGGTTGATCGGTAACTGCGTGTCCCCGCCTTCTTATTGCTCTTCCGCGTGAGTGCGTATTCGTATTCGAGTCAGCCAGATTTCGTACTCTCATTGTCAGAAGCAAAGACCCCTCGACACTTGTTGCTCGCCATCGACATTTGTCTGCGCCCCCGCGTCGCCTGTTATATACAGGCAGCAGAGCGCCCGTGTGCGATTCGCTTTCGCGGTCGCATTCTTTGTCGAAGTTACACGCGCATATACACACCCGGTACCCGCTTGCTCATTGTTACCAGCTGTACTTACACATACCAATCTTCGCGACGAGCCTTCGTTCGTAATAATAATACGAGCCGCTCTTACCCCCCGCGTCGACGAATGCTTAGACATTCCCGTTACGAACAAGCGATATTGTGTACAACCTCCTCCCCGGTGAGTGCCTACTCTCTAATTGAAACGTCGATGATTCTTTACATACAGAAAAATTGTATGGAGTGGCTTTCGCTCTTTTCTCAGCTTTTTCATTGCTCGTGTCATTGCCTACGGTTAGGGAAATTACGAATGGAGATTAGGCGAAGTTTAAACCGGGTTCGGGAGTGGCATTTCACTCAGGGCTTGACATAAATTAGTCTGAATATGGGATTGATTCGGATTAAATGATGCCTGACTAATATCGACCTAATTTCGATTCCGTTTGGTCGGAGTTAAGTTTAGATTAACGCGAATTAGCTTTCGATTGGACACGGTTGCGGACTTAAATTTCGCTTCGCTCGACTAACGCCGATTAATAACTTTTATCGAAACGGGGCATCCGTTCATCGACGTTTTTTCGAATAAACAGTCACACGGTGAATGTTATTTCTGATTTATCAGACGCCGGTGCCAATGTTTCAAAGAGATAACGCGGGTACGGTCTATCTAACGAGGCGAGAAATTGCGCGATATTCGATTTCCGTTCCGTCGATGGAACGAATAAAATATCGCGTCAGAATCTTTAATTCTCGGCCGCGTATCGCGGCCCGCGCATCTCGAATTCCTACCATTTTCTAATTTCTGTATTTGCGTTATTCGAATAGCCGTGAACGCGGCACGGTTAGGGGAAATAAAAAGAGCACGGTTCGGTACACAGGGGCGGGTTTGAAAGCGAGCCAAAATTTGTTCTGGCCGGCGTGGAAAAACTCATAAAAATTCCGACAGCGGCGTAACTTCATTTGCATCCCTAATGTTTACGCCGTTGTCGAAACAAATTCTCCCCATTTTTCCGCCTCTTTGTTCCGTCTTCCCTCCGCTGCAATCCGAACGGAAAAACCCGTGAAAATCAATTCCGCCGGATTTGAAAGTCCGCTTTCGGTTCGTTCCAAAGACAATATACAGTTGAACAGTTTAAACTACAGTTTTTCGGATACCTGAAATAAGTATTGTCCGCAAATCTGCTTCACATTAAAATCCGCCGTTTCTTCGTATATCGCCGACCGGTTTCGATTAATTGATAAAAGATTCCGCCGCCACTCTCGAAACAACGTGACGGCCTTCTAATCACGGCGTGTCGATAACTCGTGATATATCGGGGATAAGATACGGGGCAAGGGAGAAAATGGCGAGCTCCATTCGGCGGCTGTTGAAACAGATGACAGGATATTGCCTTCACGGCCAATAATCCATCGTCGTTACTTCGTTACTGGCACGGGATATCGTCGTCCGAGGCTAAGAATTCCCTCGGCGCTTTTACATTTTTACGAGCTGCTCTCTTTTTATCGAGCGCGCGATTTTTTATCCGTAGCCGTGAAGACAAATTCGCGCGCTGCCTCAGCATTTTATCCCCGTACCCCGCTTTATTATTATCACTGTAGCGGACGGACCTTCCGTTCCTCTGGTGATAAATTAACGAATTCTTCTTTAAACAGAAAAATACCTTCCCTTTTTTCTTTGATTATTCCAAACGACAGGGGGAGCTCGGTGATATTAAAAGCCATCGGGAAGGCCTTCGATAGCTATCAATCAATTTTTCAAAATACATCCAATTTCATCTCGGCCGGTGCGATTCCCTTTCAGTTAAAATATTTCCTCGTCCACGGGGAAACCCGGTTGTCTATGAAACTTGATTCGACCGTTCTCCTCTTACGGTCCAGCCAGGGGGGAAAAATTGAAACAAAGAGAATAGGCAAAAAGAGATGGACGAGGTAGGAAAAAATGACTGGCTCGACCGGCGACTAAACACGTCCGGGTGGGATCGACGGAAAAAGGGCGACACAAAAAACGAATACGTCTCTACCGTCGACCGGCTCGTCAAACACCGAATTTCTCTGGGCCAATATCGCGGCCGTTTTTGCATATCCGTATAGAGGCGCGTACGTGTGCGTCGAATACAGCATCGATAACCCATAATCATCGGCGTGTCCCGCCGGCTTCGGCCGCGGCATGAATAAAACAAACATAAGTTTCGCGGCGAATTCAATATCCAATGGCCCTATGGCGTCCCGGAATCGCGATGGAACCGGAGAGCGCAATCGGTTGCACCCGCGTGCATATCCACATTCGGATGCATGGGCCCGGGGAAATGCAACCCCGGCGAACTTGCACGATTTTATGACGCGAAACACGGCCGACGGCCTTCCCGCGCTTAAAGTAATACCGGGTTCAGACAATATTTAGGTAAAAGGATCTACCTTAATTTTATTTCACTCCGTGAAACATCGGTTTCTGATAAAATCGAGCAGGAAGAACACGGCCGCGGGATTCTATCCGGCACTTGGCCCCGACGATCAGATATTAATAATTGGAATTACGGGGCTCCCGCTCGTAAAGCTCCCGCTCCATCTCCAAACAATCGATTTTCGCGTACGCCAACATAAACTGAATACTGATGCGGGACACTTAACCGGACAAGGTTCAGCCATCGAATAGATATTTTATTAAAAAAAGAAAAAAAAAATAGAATCAAGCTTTTTCATCGCAGTGTGATTATTATTTTATTAATTACTAGAAATAAATGTATGAACGTGTTCGAAGGGTAGAACGGAATTGGAAGCTGGTTTCGACACGCGTTGCACACGGAATCGTAGGAAAACGCCGAGGCCTGGAAAACGGTGTTTCGGGCAATGCCGCTTTGAAAATCGATAAGCGGCTCCGCGTAGTCGACCAGTCAGGAGCTTTTCGGTGTATCCGTGCCGGAGATCCTGGCTGGTCACGTGCCGCTGCTTACGCACACGCTACGCTATTTACCTATCTGATTTACCCATAAAATGGCACATAATTTAAAGACGGACACGAGCCCTGGGCAAAGTTCAAACTGCTGATACTCGGTAAAAGGGTGGTTCTCCTAAAGACCGGTGACTAAACCGTCGGAGTGCTGTAACACATTGATTAATGACGAGCGGAGTGTCTCCGAGAAGTGCTACTGGTAGCCAGACGGAAAAATGCTTTTATATCAGGGATTATTGGAATGTACTTTGCATTAATTAGTAGAAAGATCGTCGCTGAACGACTCGCGAAGGGTGTCGATTAAAAGGGGCTGTAAGAGATTGCATCGAGCAGATGACGCCGGATGATTGATCGAATTAATCAGTCTACCCGGCTACTCGAGGGAGTTCGACGTCGTTAAAAAAACGGGTTTCGGGATAAATGGAACGTGGCCAAATTGCATACGAAAACGAAACAACCGAATCCGCTGCTTAACTTATTCAACTTCAAAGTGAAAGCAATCAGTTCGACTATTTGCCTGATTAAATTCGACGCCACCACCGCCGCCGCCTCTCCGCCACCGGCCATCCTAAATTTATCGACTATCCGCGGGTGTACGAAAAATAGGTCATCGGTGTCAAACAATCAATCCCACTGTTTATTTACCAATTTTCCCGGATAACCCTTTGGGCAACGTGTCCGCGCGAAAACAGTAGAACAAAAAAAAAACCATAGAAATTTCTCGCATATTCAATCGTTCTCTGATAACCCGACCGTTATCAGATAACCGTGGTTCTCCGAAGATTTGTGGCTTCACCGTTAAACGGTCTACCTGTTTCATTATACATGCGATAGTAAAGACGTATCAGGGAAAATAATCAGGTTTACCAGCGTAGAACGTCGAGCGTCGGATCAGAGTAACAAATCTGATTTGAACGTCTGAATTCGGGGCCGTTTATCAGGGATCGGTCGGCCCATTCGTTTTGTCCGGTTGGCGGAAAAGGGTGAAAAATGAAAAGGCACGAGTTAAAGGGCAGGATTCGGTGGCTGGCTGTCCCGAAGGAGGTTTCCGTTCTCGGGTTTCGTCCTGCGCGATGACTGCGCAGACGTCCTCGTCCTCCGCCGAGGACGGCCGAGCGGAAGAGAGCGCGGAGGCGCGAAACGCACGTTCACCCGTGTCCGGAAGCATCGATGTGGCCCAGGAGCGCGAGGAGGGCGGCCGGAGGAGGAGGACGGAGGACGGAGCGAGCTGGAAACTAGCCCGTTCCCCCGTATACGTGCACGAGCCTCCGACGCCTGTTTTCAGCGCGAGAAAAGGATAACGCGGCCCGGCGCTTGCGCCCCGACGCCCGACGGGCTCTCCGTTCCGGCCGACGGGAGATCTAGATGGAGTACGAATCGCGTGGGCGAGAGCGAGAGGGGGAGAAGGAGGAACGTATACACTGGTCTCGTAGGGCAGCAGTCGTTCCTCCTTCGTCGTTCCTTCGAAAAGGCGCAGAGAGATCGCGTTACGCAGGATTGTTTCGCGGTCGGGGCAGCCGAAAACCCCGTAGTTGGTACCCGTTGTCCGACAGGATCTCGGTGGCTCGCCATCGTACCGTGCCCCCCGTAACGTTTATTTTAGCACGGTGTCGCTGCGCCCGAAAGTAGGCGCGAGTGCTTTTGTGCCGGTGGTCTTCTAGCCGGAAGAAGAGAGGAAACGAGAGGAATAACCAGCGGCAACGTAACGTTAGGGACGGCGTCTTCGTCCTCTTCGTCGTCGTGAAGAAGAACGGGTCAGTATCGGCCGCAGGAGCGAGCGTAGAGACCGGCTGGTTGTGGTGTGGTCCGCCGATCCATCGGCGATCGGATTGTTACGCGTACGCGATCGGCGTTTATTGATCCCCACGAGGAGGAGCAACCGCGGGTACGTGTTCGTCACGCGAAATTTTTGGCCGCACCATCGCATCGCGCGTTTTGCCGATCGATTCGCACGCTCGTCCTCCCACCAGTCTCGGCTCGCGGCCGACCCTCTAACGCTCTCGAGCTTTCACTCCCCGAGTCTAGTTTCTATCTTATCCCGATTCGAATCCTGAACGCGATCCTCGCGTGGATCGATCGGGGCCTAGGCGACTCGGGGGGAAAAATAGTGCCGCCGCTAGTGTGTGCTTGGGAATGTGTATCGGTATAGTGGCTGCTCGATTCTTCTTATGTGGGTTCCATCGGTACGTTGGCCATTTTCCAGCGACGGTGAAGCCAGAGTAATCAGGAAGCCGTGGACCGAGTCGACGCAGGATCACCGAGAACCGTGAGTCATTGCACTCCGTCACCGATTAATCGTTCGCCGAGAAGCGGGAACGTTTCTAAAAGCGCGGGTTAAAAACGGGTCTGAAAACCCCAGCGAGCCGATAATCGGCGGCGCGATCGCTTTCGATTCGGGGTCGGGTAAAAATCCCGACGTGGATCAATCGGATGGGAGTCTAATTATAAACGGGACGCTTCTATCAATCGCGTTTGGTTCCGTTCAGTTCCCGATACCGCGCGCGCGCTTCTCCTCTATAGGTATTTAGACGAGAGATAAAACCTCGTTGTAAATACAGATAGTCGACGGTAGCGGAATGATAATGTTTGCTGAGGCTCGTGCGGCGAGTGGAATTCGGTTGTTAGTCGTAGGATAGACGGGGAAACGTGCCGGTGGCTAGGTCTAGGCAAAGAAAAACGAGGGGGTTTTCTGCTGGAGAGCCGAGTCATCGCACTCGGAGTGGCCTCTTATCTCTCCGGCTGCTGGCTCCGGTTGTAGGTTAGAGACACTCTTCTTCGGATGGTAGCGGGAGTCTATCCGTAGAGAGAGAAATCGAATCGATCGATCGACATCTTTCGTCGTAGAGAGCCTCTACTCGAGTTTTCCTGACCTAAGAACACAGACCCGAGTGTGTGGAGTGGCCGTGGTACGGGGTGGAGTGAACTCCACACAGAATGGGCCACCGGGGGGGTGGTAGGTTCGAGTAGGGGAACCCCGCCCCCTTTCGAGCGTCCTACCCAACGTCGACGTCGACGATGACTGCAGGTTTGTCTTTTCTTTCTCGTCGGAGAGGTCTCCCGCCTCTTATCAAGCGACGCGAGTCAGTTCTACCCCTTTCGCGCTAAGGGTTTCACCTCGGAGCTGGATCCGGCCGGAGATAACCAATTAAGAATCTGATTCCATCGATCACGGTTTCCAATTTCAGTCGGTAGTTATTCGCTGGCTTCGAATTCTCGTCTCGAGTGATCGGAAGAGTCTTCGAACACGTGGCGTGAATGTCCTATGCGTGCGTGTGTACACGTGCCCTCTTGTAGATCGATCTGGTATCGAGTCCTTTCTGTCCCGTAGAATCGAGCCGAATGACGTCCAATTGACGAAGACCGCGCAGCGCTAGGAATGGCATCATTCAGTTCCGTCTTCCTGGGCGTCTGGGGAGTGTTCGTGATCGTTCTCATACAAGGTACGAAGAAGCCGGGAATCTCATTGTCGACAGTTCTTAACCTTTGAACCTCGTTGCCCCTCGCGATGAATATTTAACGTCTGATTGGCATTGAAAACAATCGAACGTGACGCGGCAAGTTCCTCGTCGGTTTAAAAATTGTCTCGCTGATTAATTAACGAGCCGGAGACGGAAGCAGACACGTTCCTTAAAAACGTGTCTGAGACGGTAAAGAGTTGAAAGAGGAGAGGGCTAGAGCCGTCGGTGAGGCGACCTTGGACGGGCAATTGACTCGGGGCGGGTTATAGCAAGAAAGTGTATAATTGAGACGAGTGGCTCGTTATTCGTTGAAGTGTGGCCGAATATCGTAGCCACTCTAACTCGCCGCAACAACCGGTTCTGGGTTAAGGACTGGTGCGCTCTCGCGTAGGTGACATACCGCGGATTCTTGATAATGAACTATTTCCAGAATCTAGGCCCGTCAGCTGGGACGCATGGTGGACCTATGACGGTATTTCCGGTAAGGAATCCCATAATATCGATCGCCACTTATCCAATTATTTAACATTCTCGAGTAACGCGATGTCCAATTAGCTGTTTTAAACTGCGAGGAGTTCGCAGCTAGATAGGACTTTTCCTAAAAAAACTCAACCTGAATCCTCCCACCGTGTAACGGTCGCATCCCGGAACCTCCCCTCCGTTGATCCCTTAGCTTAACACGGTAGAAAGTTGAGTGGGTGAGAGTCGGTCCCAGAGGTTAATCGATGCTCGACCGGCGGTTTAATCGAAGGTCCAGGCTTCTGGGGTCTCATAAATCCGGAATGGTGGCTGTGCAACAAGGGCAGACGACAATCGCCGGTGAACCTCGAGCCAGGAAGGCTTCTCTTCGATCCGAATCTACTACCTTTGCACTTGGACAAGCACAAGGTGGGCGGCGTGCTCGCGAACACCGGCCACAGCGTCGTGTTCGCCGTCGAGAACGACACTCGCCACCCGGTGAACATATCCGGCGGTCCCCTCAGCTACCGATACCAGTTCCACGAGATTCATCTTCACTTCGGGCTGGACGATCAAATCGGTAGCGAGCACATGGTGGATGGGCACGCGTTCCCCGCGGAGGTCAGTTTATTTCCTTACGATTTAACCGAGTTACATGCATGCTAATCTCGTATAATACCTCGGATACAATGTCCGACGATCTCGCGCGTAAACGAACGTCTGCTTTTACTTGAAGTACATGCAAATACGTTTGCGGCAGCGTATAGTCTATATCGGGTGAAAAGGTTTAAGCGCTTAGATATAATTGCACTAATGCAGTCAGAATTTCGCTGGTTCATATATCAAGGGCTTATCCTCGTGAAACTCTCGATATCGGATCTCGAATCTCGCGCTCGATCAGAAGAGAACGACTCTTATTCACTTGATCACGTAACTGAAACCTGATTAACGTGAAAGTACCGACCCTACTATTTTTTCGACGTATTAACGGTACGAACTGGGTCAAAACTGGCGAACTAGGTTGCCGGTATCGAATAGCGATGTACAGTCCGTTCCCGACAAGTTGGCCAGTGAAGATCATTCTCTTTCTCACTCTGCCCCTTCTCTCCTGCTACCATGCGATACATCTTTATTAGCTGCGGCCGATGACACTCTCTCTCGATATGCTCGTTGTCGTCTCGTGTCGTCAACAGAGTTCTGCACGGGCCGGGCTTTTGGGCCGAGCTCCCCACTATTCTGGCCAACGGGGCTTTGCGATAACGCGAACATGATACTTTTTCTGCGACCGGCCCCAACTAAAGACCGGCCAGAACTCTGGCAGCCAATAACGATGTAGCGCATGATAGCAGGAGAGGTGGAGCAGAATGAGAACTGTGTCCTTGACTGGGCAACTTGTCGGGAACGGACAGTACGTGTTGCTCCGCGGGAACGTATCTATAGCTTTTTAACAGCTACATCGACGTGGGGAAGTAGAAATTTGAAAAAATTACGAAAGTTTGGCAATATCGTTCGAGCGACGCGCGATTGGAATCGTTCGGGACAGACCGCGGATTTAAGTACGCATTCACTTTGAGTATGAAAATCTCCATGTACATTAAATAAGTTACGCTTTTTAACGTGTTTGGAATTTCATCAAGGATTTGCTGAACACATTGAAGTAAAGTAGAACAAATCCTCTTAGAGCTGGCCAGCTTAAACTGTTTAAATCCGTTCAGCCTCGCGTGCTCCCATATTTCCGTCAAAATAAACTGAACTCCTTCACGATTACCGATAATTGCGCGCAACGCTCTCCTGTAAATCCGGCCGACGATCGCTTGTAAGTAGTAACGCGCGAAATTGATCAGACGCTCCGCTCTAGGGAAAAGCTACTTGCAATCCACGAAGCTCTTCCACGAAATTACATACTTACTTATTCACGGCTATTTTATGCTAGTAATGAATACAAAGCAGTAGTTAAACATATGCATTGACAAGGAAATAAACGAGAAAAAAGAGAATGTACGGTAAGCGAAAATACGCGAAAGAGTCAGTAAAATGTAGAAGTCTTGAACCGAGAGTAATCTCATGGTTGGTCACGCTCATGGGAGACCAAGTGCCAGCGGAGTTTTCGTCGAATTACTTTAACGAAATCACTCTCACATTTATTATACATTTAAATTTCGTACTGCACTAGTTCGTATGAATGTCAACATCATATATTACATTCTATAATTATTGTAATACCGATAAGTTGAGTCACGAATTTTGGGGAACAGTTGCAGATATTCGGGTTCAACGCGCAGCTGTATAACAACTTCTCGGACGCGCTGCACCGGGTGCAGGGGATCGTCGCGGTGTCTCTCCTGCTGCAGGTACCGAGAACCTTAATCTACCGGAGCTTATTTACCCGGTCGATGAAAAGCGATCGGAGTAAACGATACGACTGGATACATACTTCTCCTGTCTCTGGTTCTACCTTTCAGGTCGGAGATCTCTCGAACCCGGAGCTGCGACTTCTCACCGAGCAGCTGCAGTACATCAGATATGGAGGTGAGAGAGAGAGAGAGACTATCAGTAGTAATTTAATACACTCGGCCGGACTCGTATTTCTCCAGGAAATCGAGTTCCCATGTTTACGGAAGATGTACACTGTCCTTGCCGTCCGTCCGTGTGCGCCTGTTCGATTCGACCCATCGATACGCTTCCCGCGTTTCTATCTTAATTAACTCCGTTCCGTTTCGCGGAGCCTCACCGGTTCGTCGATTATTCGTTCTTATTATTAAACCTGTCAGGCGCACACAGATTGGTACGATCTCACTCGATGGTAAAATGTGTTTATTTCCATCGGAGGATCGAAATGATTTCGTGCAAGTCCTCCATTCTATTTTTGTATTCACGCCGGGACATAGACGAGCAGCGGTATCTGAAAGCGCGATTTATTTCGGTTGGGCGAATATCGCGGGAGACAGGAATAAAAATGATTCAGGGAAGACGAGAGTCTTTGAGAATTGAACGTTAATAAGCCAAAGGATTTCAGATATTAAATTCCGGTTAGTAGTCGCGTTTCAATTGAAATCATTTCTGTGCCTGTTCAAGTTGCCGTTTTCACGACCGGGGAAATTAATTGCCAGTAATTGGTTCCGATTGCCGCGAGAGAAAACGGCAAGCCTGCGCCGCCGCCTCCCTTCCGCGATGCGAACGCGTCGGAAGGGGATAGAGCGGACGGGAACGGGAACACACAGTGAGAGAGAGAGAGAGAGAGAGAGAGAGCCTCTCTCCAGGGGGGGTCCATCGGCTAATTAAATAAATTAAATTGAACGAGCCGAATGATTCGCAACGGTTTCGAAAGAGGATTTTTCGTCGATTGTTTCGACTAAATTTTCGATTATCCGCAACGCCGGTTCATTAGCTGAATTGTTATTAATTGAAACGCGAAGAGAGAAACCGGGTTTGAATTAATAAATCGGACAGGCCCGGGGAAAAAGAATTAGCGAGGAAATTAATACGACGAGAATCAACAGAAGCGAGACGATAGGCAAGTTTTACGCGGCTTATTTTGTTGCGTTACACGCTGTGTACTCTGTTGACTCTCGCAAGTTCGAGGTGGTATCGATCGAGAAAGGGCTCGAGGTTCCTCGAGGAGCCTTTTTCTCCGGGCCATTAACGACACGAAAGTAAGTATAAGAGCGTGATACCGGGCGTGTCGAGGAACGCCGATGCTAATTGGGGATAGGTACGTATGCGCGTCACGGTGTATGTCGGATCTCGTCATGTTATCGATCGCGACCGATTGCACGCAGGCCAGACGATGGAGATTAAGCGTTTCGTGGTGCGGGAATTGCTGCCGGACACGAAATATTACATGACGTACGACGGCTCCACAACGATGCCAGCTTGCCACGAGACCACCACGTGGATCATCCTGAACAAGCCGATATACATCACTAAGCAGCAGGTGAGACAGAAAATACACTCGCTACGGATACACTATTAATCCCCGATGGTGTTCCGATCGATGCTTCTCGTTAATTCTGTTTGCCACTGTCACTCCTTATCTATTAATGCGCGAATTACACCGGCGCCTATGTATTCTTAGCACAGAATCACGGCGACATTTATATTTTATTATTTCTACATCTCGCAAACCGACCGTCTCAATTTATATCGCGTTAGCGTATTAGCCCTTTGCACTCCGAATTCTGGAGGTTGGCTGTTAACTACTCAGCTATTTCAAGAGGAAAGTTCAGGGAAAAATGCATGTCTCAATATAAATAAATGCGCTGAAATAACTTAATTCTCCGTCAGTAATATTAATAATAATCAATAGTAATAATCAATGATAAACTTAAATGTCTCATGAGAAGAGACATCTGACTGGTATGCTAGAAGTACGATGTCCCATGAGAGGGGACATCTGAGTGCAAAGGGTTAGATATAATACTTTCGTAAATACGTATTGGCTTTTATTAACTCTTATCGAATTGGTTATGGAGCACGAGGGGTCGCGAGAAAATTAGCTTGATCCGATCGACTTTGCACTTGAATAACTATTCAGTTTCCGCTGATCCCCACGACTACGAATAAGCGATTGTTTGCGACTGTTCGATGGCCGAAGTTCGAGTTGTCCGGAGGAGGTTTAGCTTCTCTAGTGCAATCGTCGGGCTATTCTGCCGGTGAATGGATGTTAGGGGATCTCGCGATAACTCTACCAGCGGTGGAAACGGTTGATTGGTTGTTGTCCGATCGATGGACCGAGCCTCGAATCAAAGAAACGTGAAAGTACCTCGCCAGGCTTTACTATTTATCGCCGGATTCTCATTCCAAATATTTCTGCCTCGAATGATTCAACGCGCCAGAATATTTATCTGTAAGAACGCTATCGTACACCGCGGGGAAGAATGCTATCTCTTATTTCATTTTGCTTCTATTCTCCCGGTCGCGATTGAAGGGGATCTCGAATTTCTATCTCGTTCCCCGGCAGCAACGATACCAGGTAGCAGGGTGGGTTTGAGGAATCGCGGTAGCTCACGCACGAAAGTAGTTTCTGATGTTCTTTTAACGATTTCGCGTGGCCAATGGCGAGGCGTAATCTCTCGCGAGGCAGCGTAACACGCATGCGGGGCTAAGGAAATTGGTTCACCCTGGTTCCTTATCGTCTCGCAATCACTGCTTTGATGTCTCAATGCCTTTTCCATTCTTACAGACGATACCACGAATAATGGAATAAGAATCGAGTATAACCCAGATATGACCCCGACTGTATACTCAATTAGACCGGGAATTGATCGTCTCTATTTGAACAGGCTTCGAATTAACAGCAGGTTCATTAAATCTCGTGAACGCGTTTGTCAAATCGGAACGATCTCCGGCACATGTCGCCCGGCGATGACCGCCGCTTGCATCGGGCAGATCTCGATGCTGCCCGGGTAGGAGAGACATAATTTTTCAAAACGACAGATGGCGTTTTCATTCCGGCGCGTAATGGATATCTGGCGGCGAATCAATCAGCAAAATGGATCGTTTTACGCCGGTCACCCCGTGATTCCTGTGTCATACCGCGTCTATACCTATCTCTACGCCCGTGGAAAATCGAGGAAAACCGGAAACGGAACTCCGATCTCGCCGACCGTACACATCTCGCGTGTTTGCTATCCGCTTCGTATTTTAATATCACCCGGCCGGAATCGGGAATCGATCGCCGTGTATTATCTTTGAGAAATTCGTTTCCCATTTCGATGCATGCGAGCTGAAAAAATAAAATGGCTATACGCGCAAACAGGTTCGAGACAATAATGGATCTATTCACTTCCGCCGGAAACTCGCTTTGTGCGACCGATTTCAACGGGAAATTAATCCCCGTACGATATTCATTTCTCCCATCGAATAGCATGCTCTCCTATAGCGGGATATCCGGTAGAAGCAGAAAAAAAAGTTAGAAACTACAAAATAATATTTTATCTGATAATTTTAATGCATTTTCGATCGAATGACTAAAGGTGTTTGAAGCAATCGAGAAACGATAGGGGTTAATTTATCAGCGTGATCGATGATTTAGCAGGCACTCTCGCGGGATGATTTAGGTGTACACGGACGGGGTCCCTGATGCATTTTAATAAATTTATCGGGGACAGAGCGGTACGGTGCGGTGGCGTGCGAAGAATTATACTTGCTAAAACGGGGCGTTGAGATTCCGCGGCTAGTATTTTTCGGGGCAAGTTAGCCGGGGGAGGACATCAAAGGGATGCAAAATAACCGAGGCGCACACAGAAAGGAGCAACGCGACAACAACGGATACACGTACCTACATTCCTGTTCAAAAATCTTCCTGTACTTTACCGCCTGTCATTAAAAAGATCATACGAGTAAATCATCCCAATAAGAATCCCAATAAAACTGTATACTAAAAAGATATTAGAAGGTGATCCTAGTATTTCGATAAGAAAGTAAAATGAATAAAACCGTCCCATCGGGTGCTAAGAAATTTTTATGTAAACCATTTTCCGAATACGAATTATTTAAATCATATTATCAGATTCACTCTGTACGAATTATATGTACAGCTTCGGACACTTATTCTGAACCCACTACTTCTTACGTGTAAGTTCCCTGGCGAAACAATATTCACAAGTAGTAAAAAAACCTATTCGTTTATGCTTCAATGCTGCAGGCTTAAGCATTGGCAGCATAATTATATGCCTAAACAAAAACCAATAGATTCCTTACTACTTGTGAATATTGTCCCGCTAGGGAACTCACACATAAGCAGTAATGGGTTCAAAATAATTGTCCGAAGCTGTAGTAGCTGAACTGAGATTTGTTTGCGCCAAACATGACGTACGTGTTACAATTGTTTCTCACGTTTACCGATGATATAAATCAGGTGTTAACTTCTGAACGATAGTGTACACGCAATACGTTGCTCGTTACAGCGAAAAATTCCGAGGAGGAAAGGAAACGAGCGGTGTACGCG
The DNA here is from genome assembly GCA_004307685.1 of Ceratina australensis. Classification (NCBI taxonomy): domain Eukaryota; kingdom Metazoa; phylum Arthropoda; class Insecta; order Hymenoptera; family Apidae; genus Ceratina; species Ceratina australensis. The sequence goes on along the minus strand of SHCU01000197.1, from coordinate 2,639 downwards.
GTCCATCGAATATTCTAAAGCCCGTCCTCTGCGGGTTGCACTCCATTAGAGCGAAAAGAGCGTCCGGTGATGTCCGGCTCGACGGTTATTAGCCCCACGGCGTGTTCGTCAAAGCGACCTCTCGAAAAAACTGTAACGTGCTTTCGTTTTCTGGTCACGACCGAAAGAATTTTCCGACGTTATCCCGCGGACGGAGAAAAGTTAATCGCGAGAACCAACTTGGCAATTTCTTAACGAGCCGTGAATTTCAAGTTAATTATCTCGCGTGACTGTTTAGCCCGAAGTTCGGAGTTTAAAATACGCGAGCAGGTGTGTTCCCTGCGAACTACTCGTATCAAAAGTCAAGGAGCCGATATCCGTGTAGCAGTTCCCCGTCGCTGCCGCGTTAACTTTCAGGCTATTAAGCTGTTACACGACGGGAAAGGTCGTTTCGAAAGAGCAGAACGCAAAGGCGACGGGAACAGGGAGCAGCAGCGTGCGATGGTCGTTCGCCCAGTTTCTCAAAATTGAACCATCGATAAATCGATATCTATAATGGGCGACGGTCCCACCTATTAGCTCGGCGTGTCTGTTTGGCCATTACGAGGCGCGCAAAGACGATAAAGAGCCGAGGTGTCTTATTTACCTAATTTTCGCTCGATATCACCGTGAGACCAATCGAATTCCATCCATTTAATCCCCTCGCCGCAATTCCTTCGAGCCCCGGGAATAACAGAGAGAATTCATTTCTGGAATTACTCCGGAACATTTCTAACCCTCGTCTCGTCGCGGGGACATCGGGAGACAAAACGGGGAAATAAAATAAATGCGCGGGACGGAGAAACTTTGGCATCCAATGATTAAAAGAGAAAATATTCTACACCGGCGTCGAGTCAAAGAAATAAATCCCCACAATACCCATTAGGAGGCTCGGCGCTCTTTCAGGGCTTTCAGACTATTAATCCGGCTCGGGTAAAGCGTGAAAAAACGAGAGAGGCGTAAGGGCCCAGGGAAAAAGAGCAGAGAGCAAAGACGGCGTTAGAGAGATAAAAAATAAAAAAATACGACAAAAAGGTTTGAGGCGCGCGATATTCACTCGATTCCCGGTTGTGTTTCCGTTTTGCAGCTTATCGCGTTGCGACAATTGATGCGAGGGGACAAGGAGCATCCGAACGCGCCGCTTGGGAATAATTTCAGACCGGCCCAGCCGCTTCATCATCGTCCCGTTCGAACGAACATCGACTTCAACGTTCAGGTAAACAAGCATTGGGTCTTGATAACCCGCGTATAATTGTCTGGAAACTCTCTCTGGTTTTATTTTCTGTTTTACCCCGCAGGGACAGAAGAACTGTCCGACGATGAACAGGGACATACACTACAAAGGTATGAAAACCCAGGTGAAATGGGAAAAGTTCCTCCGAATACGAACGCTGTTTCATTTTCCGCGGACAAAACTGGTCACCCAGTTCGCTCCGATAAGCGTCGCCGCTCGGAAACAATAACTGAGACGCGTACAGCCTCGGTGTACAACGGCTTCCAATCAATTTTTACCGGCCCGACCCGTACTTGCGGATCGAATCCCATCCGGGAAGGTTGAATCTCGCCGGTTGTTCGTATTCCGACGAACTTGACCCGTCGCAACCGACATGGACACTGGGCTGATATCAATCTTATCGCAGCGAATAGTTGGAAATAACCCAGCGGCGAGCTATGGAAGTGGCTGACGGTTAACTACGCTTCCCCTGGGAATTACGAGGATAAAAACCCACTGACATATCAATTAAAATGATCGCGACCAGTGGTCATCGCGTCGATCCGATCGAGCAAGAGGGCCATCGTGGCGCGTATCGTTGTGAGCGGAAGAGCGTGCGAACGAGCGAGTGGATTTAAAAGAAACAAAAAAACAAAAAAAAAATGCGAAAGAGATCCGAGTGCAAAAAACAAAAAATGAAAATAAACAAAAAAAAATGCTTCGTTGTACTATTAGACGTGAATTGCCAAGTATGTTTCCAGTAAAGAACAAGAAGAAACACACACGACACAGACACAGACAGGTACACCCGACAGCAGACACGTACAGAAAAGATATAACTATATATAGATTACAATTTAGCGGAGATAAGATTTAAAAAAAAAACGTAAGATTAAACACAAGATATATTATTATACGTATATTGATCAACTAAAAAAAGCTATGACTATCGTGGCCTGTGTTGGGGTCGTCGACGACGATGATAGGGGGTTTACTGCGAGTGAAACAAACGACTAGGTACGAGATTCTATATGTATAAAGAAAAGAAAAACAAGACGGAGGAATCACGCGCGAGCGATCAAAGATCCGCGCGTACACGCCCACTCACATCACCACCCGCATGATTACATGAATACGTACGACATTACATGCATACATACTTACTATACATGTACACACACATATCGAGCGAAAGTTTATACTATATTCTTGTAATAAAATGCTGAAAAACGTAGTAGCAACCGGAGACATGAAACCTTATTACCCTCCCACGTCTGACGTACTCTCTTCCCCAGCATCCGTTGATAATCCTACGCGGCAGTCGATAAACGTGGGCGTATTAACACTAAAACTACCGTTAGATTTTGCACATTCATGTACTATGTTAATATCTTCATCTATCTATCAG
>SHCU01000196.1:197786-221803 GCA_004307685.1 Ceratina australensis | reverse complement strand
TGTTTAATAACGAACGAGTGTCAAGCGTCCTGGAATGGCACGTAATTCGAAGTCGCCTTGTTTTCGGCGTTCAACTTGTTGCTACGGTTTTTAATTATCGGAAGTAGCGCGTAAGGTGAATACGGCCGTTTTATCGGCGAAATTGTTGCCAGTTGCTCATTGTTTTATTTTTTCTCTTTACCCCGACAGTCGCCGCCGACGATATGAACCAGTGCGCCCGGGTAATCAAATTATACGGTTTTTACCGTGAAATTGGATTCGATAAAAGTGACGTTGTGCTGCGCGTAAACAATTATCCGTTATATCGTTACAATACATTACTTTCTAAATAGACATCGCGAACAACTTATTTTAAAATTCCGAAAATTCGCATTCTAATGATAAATGTTCCGTGAAATTCGGCAGCTGATAGATCTCATTAAATCGGCGGAAATGAATCGTTAACAAATGCGTCGGGCGACAACAACAGCAGCGACAACCGGGGCGATGAAGGGTGGGGGGATACACCGAGACCAGCGTGGAAATTCGATTTTCCTCGGGGGAAGGATTTCGGTGTCCCGCGGGGGTGAGAAAATAAATAGTGTACGCGGGTAAAACAAAAAGGGACGATGACCGTGGCGACGACAGCGGGGCTAAAAAGCGCGTACGTGCATAACTCAGTGGTTTAATCGCGAGAACAGCCACGCGGCTTGTATAATGAAAGCGGCGACGAAAAACAAGCTGCTGGTGTAGCGTCAGCCCGGTGTGCTTGTTGGCACGCCGATACCGCGTAAACGCGGCCTCAACCTCCCCCCTGGCTAAATGATATTTAGGAGGGTGAATGGGCAGAGGCAAGCATTCTTGCGGCTGGCCCTCGTAAGTGCTAGCCCTGCCAGGATACGTCGACTCGGTATATAAATCTACATTTTGCTGCGACGATAGGCCAGATTAAACAATTCTTCTGCTCGACGAATTTCGGTTCTAAAATACCGGTAAATTAAAAGAAGTTTTATTTATGATTGTGGAAGTGGATTAACATCTTTCTCATTTGAACACTTTATTGACCGCTAGCCTATTAATCGGCTTTTTCGAATTATTAAATTATTAAAAAATTGAATTACTATTACCTTGAATATATCGTATGTATGTTAGTCCATCAGGCTCCTTGTTATATAAAATAAATGAAAAATAAAGTGTAAATATTAATGAAATTACATTCCTTTGAACAAAACGTATAAGCACAAAGAATTGAGAATTAAGCCGGTACTTAGTGAATGGCAGCCTCAAAAACGACCGGTCAAGATATCAGATTGTATAGAAATTTTAGTAAATCATTGAGTAAATAAATTGTATAGTAGTTTTAGTAAATCATTGAGTAAATAAATTGTATAGAAATTTTAGTAAATCATTGAGTAAATGAAGAATCATCGAGGTATAAATTGAATTATAAATATGTTTCTGGTGGAATAGGCGAGATTAAACAATTCTTCTGCTCATCTCATGTCGATTCTAAAATACCCGTATATGAAAAGAAGTTTTATTTATGATTATAGAAATGGATTAACATTTCTTTCATTTTGAGATATCAGAATTGTATAGAAATGTCATTACATCATTGTGGAAATAAAAAATCGTCGAGGTATAAATTGAATTATAAATATGTTTCTGGTGGGATGGGAGGGCAGATATAAGGACGAAGTTTCTAATGAAGAATTTATAACAGCAGCTGACCATTGGTAGGGAGGAGTATATACATATTTGAGCCTTTGGTGATCCGAAGAAACGAGCAGTGTATAACGTCGCGTGTATAATTCATGGTGGCTGGGAGTCAGGCAAAGGCGAAAAAAAAGTGTTCTAAAGAACCGAGGCGTTTCGGTGATTAGCATGTCAGAGGGCGCGGCGAGGAGCCCGACCCATGGAGCTCGGGCTCATCGAAAATTCTGTTTAATTCGAGGGCGCATTAGCTCGGCTTTCGAAAAAGTAACGTGACCGGGTCGCGACGGAGGGACACCGTAGGTTGAAACAGGTAGGTAACGCGGGGGACTCGCAAAGGTGGCGTTCAACCTTCTTGAAAGTTGATACAAGGGAAGACTGTTATTGAAGAAGAGAAGCCGGGAGCGGCCGACTCTCCCGCTAGGGAAATTAAAGGGCTTTTTAATCCCGCAAGACGAATCGCCCGGGCGTCTCGCGGAAAATGAAATTTTCTTCCGCGGCATAAACGGAAGATAATAAAAGTAACCGCCCGGACGCTTAACATATTGCCCGTGATACAACATCGGGGATCTCTCCTGATCTATAGCGAGCGGCTTATCGGGTATTAGAACCGGCAGCTACCGTCCCTTTATAGCTTATTCTCCTCGTCATTTCTACCCGTACCGTGATGACACATCGATTCCAAGTGAAACCTGTCTTTTTCGTTGACTCAATACCACGTGGACATTTGACGCTGTCAATCATAAAAAGAAAACGATAATTATCATTTATTATTTTGCGTGGATACGAGTATTCGATCTGACTGGTCTGATAAGTCTAAATTTAAATTACAATTCGATACAAACTATATATTAGGTTGGTGCATATCAAATGTCGGCTTTTCTTTACGTGTGAACAGTTGTCTCCATGTTTTCGCTATGCTTTTGTTCTCGGCGTAAGCTCGTTTATAGTCGCACTGTCCATTGCCAAGATCTCATTTGAACAAAGAAGATTTTGTCAAAAGCGATTTCTTTTGCTATTTATTTCGACTTTTATACCGTTATGGACTCGACCAATATTCATGTAATTTTTTTAAGCGAGTATAAGCTTGCTCATAATGCTGCAAAAGCTGTACGTAATGTAATATAAACCAGGCGTTTGTGGAGAACGAAGATCGGGAAACGTCAGCGTTGATTTCAAAAATTTTGGTCTGGTGATTTGTTATTACAGAGTAAATCCCGCGGATGACCCAAAATGTCGGACAGAAAGGATAAACTAAAGACATTCGCGGAAACGAATCCAACTGTATCTATAGGGAAACTTGCTACCAAAATGAAAGCTGACCATACAACAATATCGCGACACCTGTCTGAAATAATTTATATATTCATTTAAAAATCCGACATTTCATATGCACCAACCTAATACATACAAATTAAATTACAATTCGATACAAATTATATGCATACAAATTAAATACAATCATACAAATTATATACTTATAGTTATATAAAAATATAATAAATATAATTATATAAAAAAATACAATCATACAAATCAGACCAATTAAATGCAAGTTAATAAGATGCGATAATTCAATACATATTACACACATACAAATTAAATACAATCATACGAGTTATATACTTATAATTATATAAAAAAATACAATTATACAAATTAAATGGAAGCCAATGAGATACGGTGAAAAATATAATTCTTCTAAATTGTTTAATGAAAAGTAGCAGCCGAAACGTCGGAACGTTTGAACGGCAGATTACATTTCCGTCGAGTTTCAGCTATTATTTTTGCGATTTACGCAGCAGCGAGCAGTGGGATAGCGGCCGTCACGGTAGTTTGTACGATTCGAAATTGCTTGGTGAATTTAGTACGAAATTGTTTCAAGAACATACGGAATCGCGTTAGCGCGGGCCATATCTTTGCGCGCGCGGCCCCATTGTTCCGAAACTGTTGCTCTGTTGTATAGCATAAAGGTTACTGGTATAGACGTTAACCGTGCAAAGCAACAGGCGTTTAATTATCGCCGCGACGGGGAACAAAAGTAAAGTAAACAAACGGTTCGTCTGTAATTGCACGCTACTTACCTTTTGTTCGTTGCCATTTTACATCTCGCGATTGATCAAACTTTTAATGGGCTGAACATCGATTTCGCGCCGAATGATAATACATCGAATATTCAAATTAATACATAAAAATATTAAAATAAAGAAACATTATAATTAATAATAATTCTACTAACTATTCATAATTCGTCGTTAATTAAAATATTGGTAGGGATTGGTCCGTGTATCTCCTCTCGTTTCATTGACCCGTATCAAGAATATCGTAGTACGTCGGATGTAAGAGAATTCGTGAAATTTTTCCCATAAATGTTTTACTATTCGAAATGAACTGCTCTCAGGGTGAAGTTAAACAAGGTCTCTGGTACCTCGCGATGCTTCGCATTCCTCGACTTGCTCCCTTCCTTACGCACATCGCATATCTGCCATTGTTTCACCGCGTTTAACGTCTTCGAATGTACCGCGGAATGAAATCCTTCCTTCGATTGGATTCAACGACGCGTGTTACGTGTGCCTTACATTTATTCAACTATCATATTTAAATGTACCATGGATGTAATCACGAGAGTCAAAGAATTTATTATAGGAGATGTCATTACAATTATGAGCCACTATAATCTGAACTATGGGCTATTAAGCATGAGCGTTGCAACAAGTAAATGATTAATATCGTTTCTTTCAGATGTGATTTTAGAGTGAATTCGATGATTGGTATTTGATGGACCCGGGTTATTAACTGTCCCTGCCGTTAATTCGATTACCGGTTACACGCGTAACGAGCGCGATGCCATTTCTCCCGATGAACGTAATCGTTGTCACGGAAATTGCTTGTCAAACGTCATAAGAGTGTGCGTGTGCGTGTTTACAGATCAATTTCCCATTAATACTCGCGCCGAGTGACAGTCGAATCTTCATTAATACCCGACCCGATTAACGTACTGTAAATTAACACTAATTCGGTTACCCCTGGATATTGTGCAAAATTGAATTGAAGAATAGCATATAAACGTTCTTCTTATAATTATCTATTATTTATATATTAATTTTACGTACACTGAAAGTCGTGAGCCTGATGAAAAAAGTATTACTCCGAGTTGAAGGATTCCCTCGAAAAGAATCAGGGTTAAATAGTCGGGCCGTCGATTAGCGAACGAGACAACGAGCGAGGCGGAGGGTTAACGCAAACGAGAGAGGCCGGGCTCCGGCGTTAATTAATAAAGTAGCCCGCGTAAACTAACAGTTTTACTGCGGTACCGGCGAACTTAATACAAGAGAAACAGCTTTTGTTCGTAACCGCGGCGCGGCGTAACGAAGTCGCCTCCGGAGGCCAGATTACTCGTTGCATACTTAAAAACCTTAACAACCGGCCCGCTTTGAGAAAATGCCTAGGACCCCGTCGCGGTGAATCGCTACTCTCGAGCCTCGTCCTACTTCGACAAATTTTCGCCCGGCTTAAGAAAAAAACAGGAGGGCAGCGAAACAGCTCGGGTTGAATGCGGGAACCGGTCGGGAACTTCGGAAAAAGTTCGCCCGGAGGAGCCGCTCTTTATTCATGCGGCTTCAACGAGCCGAATCAATACCCGATGAGGATGTTTCAATATTTCGCGGTGTGACGAGAACCACGGACGTTATTTTCACGCAGTGATATCGTCCATGGTAGAAGAAACCTTGATTCTGTAGCTGTAACGTAATGAAGAGATCGTGTCCCTACGATTTTGTCCGGTGCTGCTACAGCGGTTCAAACAATGGCGATTATACATTATATTGTTAACTCGCTCACTGATCATTAGATAATATTATCGTGATGAAACGTTGGAGACACTTAGACAGGACCTTCCTGGTAGTGCCTAGTAAATTTCATTCAATTCCGTACGGTAGAACCGAAGTTAGAGCAACCGGAATAACGAAGTAGTATAGGTCAACGATTAAGGCGACTTGATATTATTAAGAATGAAGTAAAACACATGGATCCCGATATTGTTTTGAGTCGTTGGAGAAACGTTTCGCGACTATACATTATATTGTCAACTGATCCAGTGATCATTGGATGATTGTATCGTGATGAAACGTTAGAGACACTTGGATAGGACCTTCCTGGTGGCACCTGGTAAATTTCGTTCAATTCCGTACGGTAGAACCGAAGTTAAAGCAACCGGAATAACGAAGTAGTATGGGTCAACGATTAAGGCGACTTGATATTAGTAAGAACGAAGTAAAACACAAGGAACCCGATATTTTTGTGAGCCGTTGGAGGAACGTTTCGCGGAGATGTTAGCGCGGGAGGCCGGAGTCTATCAAACGCAATCCCGACGGGCGTTTTAAAAAAGTTATACCCCTCGGTACAAAGGGAAATAACTCGCGGCCGCAGCCGGGAGGTGTGTGGCGTGGGTAGGGGGCCGCGGGGTAGAGCGAAATGGAAAAGTCGCTTTCCCGCATTATCTGTTGACAATTCATTATTGGACCCGATACACCCGTTTTCGAATTCCAATAGCGAAAACTTTTCCACGCCCCCGCCTGCCGTTTTCCGTACAACCGTTCCTACTCATTCTATCGCAAACAAACAAACTCACCGAATACGGCCACGAATACCCTCCTCCCCCGTGCCGCCCGAGCCAATTCGTATACGACGCGCACTTATACGAATCCTCGAAATAAACCCGCTAGCCGAAGGGAGCCCGCCGGTGCGCTGCCGCGTGTTTGTTTAGAAAATAAGAACGCGTCGTCGAAACTTGTATACCCATCCAGTCTCCCAATGTCCCCCAACTTCCCCTTTCTCTCTCCCTCACGTACACCGTCTCCCTTCGCCTCCCCCCCACCCTCTCTCTCTCACCCTTAACCCACAATCGTCGCGTATTCGATACGTCTCTGCGTATTTTTCTTCCACCATTCGAAAAGTACCGCGCGCCCACCTGCCGCGGATGTTTTTTCCATTCAGCCCCTATTATTCTCCCGGCAATATTTTAGCGATACCCAACCGAGCAACCCGCGGGGTAATATTCTCGGCGGGCCTCGCCGCAGCTGCAACGGTGCACGTGCGCCATCGACCACGCCGCGAGTACCCTTCTTCCATTTTCCTCCTTAATACTTCCATTCTTCCCGTTGCCCGTACCTTTACCTACCGCCGGTTCACTCCTATTGTGTCTCTATCCTCCTTCGTTCCCGTCTTCCCACCGTTAGGGGTGTCTTGGTTAAAGCACGCTGTCTATATATCTCGCAGTTTCTTTACGTTAACGAAATGCAGGCGATAACTGGGAATTAGTGGGATAAGGAAAATGCGTTCGACATATAAATGTTTTTTATTCGAATTGAAGTTCAGGGATGAGGTTAGGGAGATTCCCGGAGAACAACTGCGTTAGACTCCTTCTGTCAATACGTTGGAAACATTGGAATTATTGCTTGTGTCGCTTTAATCATTGACCTGTACTACTTCGTTATTCAGCTTGCTGTATCTTTGGTTCTACTGAATGGAATTGAATGAAATTTACTAGGAACCTTTGGGAAGATCCTACCTAAGTGCCCCCGAAGTTTCATTAAGATATTTTCAATAATTCATTAATGATAATTATTTATTGGAATTATCTGAGGAAGCAAGAATTAATACGCAGCCTCCTCCATGTGATAGTATAAGTAACGCTAATTTGATCGTTGAGAGAGTCGATAGAGTGACTCGAGGGTGTCGTGAAACGAATGCGATGAACCGTAGAATGATTTTTGAAAAATAATCCTTAAGGAATTACTTCCCGAAGTATTACCTTCCACTTTTGTGGTGCTTCCACCTGTCTCTCAGCCCGTATTATTTTATTTGCCCCGCTACTCGATACCACTCTAAAATATCAGCCGGAACATGACTTTTCAGCTCCGAGTGTATTATCGCGTGCAGGTATGTTTCCAGCTCTTGAAATTCTAAACCACTTGGAAGATGAGAAGTTCCATCCGATCGATTGCTACCGATACATACCGTACGAGCGTGCATATAGCCTCGTTCTAATAACGGAAGACGCGTTGCTCGTATCGACAATTTTATTAGCCGAAATTATAACATAATTGAACAACATAAATTAATTGACAACATACCATCCACGATGATTCCTATTGTCAATTATTAATGACGAAATAAAAAAGTAAAACTGTGTTAATTCGCAATATATTGAGTCACACATTTTATTTTATAAATTATTCGTATTATTTTTATCCAATTTTTATTGAGATAAATTTAATACTGAAAAAGAAATCTGAAACAATTCTGAGCAGTGTATCCGGCAACAATTTGTTTGAGTTACGCGATTAACCGGGGAGTGGACCCGAGAAGGCGTCGAGACTGCGGAGCATGCATGTTCCTTTGCATAGGCGAGATAAAAAAGGGGATGAAGGCTCGCAAGCACAAAAAGTTGCAGACTAACACGGGAGCACACTACGACACAATGGCTCCGCGCGAGAGAGACGGAGAGAGGAACTTAGGTAGAGAGATCAGAAATAAACCCCACTGCAGCGCTAGCGGGCGCATTGCGCAAAACCTCCTTGCACTCTCTCCTTTCCACGCTACTCTAGTTACTCGGTTACTCTCTCCCTATCCTTTTGATAGCGGTTACCACCATTGCTCCCTTTTGCTAGCTTCCTCCCTGAAACATCTCGCCCTACCACACTACCCCCGTCCACCCCGGTTGATTCACTATCTCTATCTCTCTCTCTCTCTCTTTCGCCTGATGCTTACCAAGTACAATCAAACCCTACCGTTTGCCATTTCTTCACACGATGCCAGCTTGCCTCCTGTGCCTATTCAAAACTGTTTTCTATCTTCTACCCACCTTTGCTAAACATCGCACTTCCCTTGCTCTCATGTGTTACTGTATCAGTTCTCAGTTTCCATCATGTCTTACCTTTTATTTTCTTGGTCTACTTGGCTCTGTCCAGGGATATCGGCTAATTCTGTAGTTTATGATAATTGTAATAGCGTTTTTTGTCATAATTTTGAGTTATAGAGTTTTGGTAATCTGTTACTGTCGCTGTTACATTATACACGTTGCACGTTACAATGATTCGTGATTCGGACAGGAATGGGAAGATTGACCGTGGGAGTAATCGAGGGCCCGCCGTTTTCAGCTAATTTCTCTGCTATCTTCGGCAGCCCGATGTACGATCGTCGCATTTGTTAGCATAAAGGAACCCACGGTTAACCCCCGGCGATCCGTATCGCGACATTATCGGCCCTCTGCCGCAGTCGTTAACGGCGTAACTGTAATTGAACCGGCACCGGACACCCCGAACCCACCCCCAACCAATCGCTCTCGCTCCCTCCTGTTACTTTCGGCCACCGTAATCAGACTCGTTCGAAGGAATCCTCCTTAGAAGTAACTACGGTGATCCGCTGTTACCGGTAATCGAAGGATCTGCGACTGCAGTTACGCTTAAACACCTCGAGAATTATCTACTGTCCATTTAACGTCAATGCGGATCGTTCACTATGTTCGTTTCACTTTATAATTGAAGTGAGACGTAACGAGTATGTACACCCATGAAATAATTGATGTGATAGAAAGGGCTTATGAATCACTTATCAAGTCAATCTTATCTCTCGGTTGAAAATGTGACCTGACCTATAAAGAACCGAATTTATCAGAGGTACTAATGAAAAATTGACGATGCAATAGATCAATGAATGGGCTATCATTTGGGTTGTGAGAAATTTCGTGCGAAATTTAATAGACAAATGAGCGTAATCAATTACGTTGAAACTGATTTCGTGATCTCATATTGAATCGAATGGTCAGTCCGATGCGGGACGCGCATCTCAATCGGGGGTTCATAAAATATCTACGTTTGCTACGAAATTTCAATGGCACCGCCCGCGATAAGAGCTATTGATAAAAGACGTGATACATCAAAGTTGCAGGGAACATTTCTCAACCGGGAGTTACGGTCGGTTTTATCCAGGGGAAAACGATTCAGTCGTAGAAAAATGTTTAATACTGTACGGTAACAAAATCGTTTACATAGAAAGAGACGATGAAGAGTGAAAAGTTGCATACAAAAGCGTTCGGACGCGTTCGCCGCGGGATCATATGTATATTTTTCTACGCGTGTTCCCCCCTTAAAAAGCTCTGTTTATTTTCTGTATCGTTTAAAAACACGGGAACAGCGTTCCCTTTGTGAAGACGTTTCCTATTTTCGTTTTCTATTCTCGTTCCCAGCGCTATTCTTCCTAAAACGTGGTCCCGGAGAAAAAAGAATCTCGCAGCCGCCGCTTTTTTTTTTAAACGTAAATACCGAACCCTGTTACGTTTTGTTAAAAAATATTATGCAAGTTCCGAGATGACGGAGTTAATTAACGAGCATTTTCGACGCAGGGCCAGGGACTGAATTTTTTATCGTCGTCCAACTTCTACGAACTTTTCGCTAAGAAATGACAATCGCTGAATAAAACATGTATGGAATCTTGCCCGGTCGGTAAAATCCCTACGACGTTACCTTATTTTATATGAAAGAACTTTCCCGAAATCACGTTCAATTAGTTGGCGAAATTAATTTATGCCTGATAAGTAAATTTTATTAATCGAGATATCTGAAATATTTGGTACACGCGAATCAGGTTCCTATAATGGCACATTATATGCCACAATGGCACATGGTACAATGACACGTTACATATTATAATGACACATCATATGATAGATTGTATATTACAGTGATACACTGCACGATGCACCACACGTTACAATGCGTCATCGCATGACACAATGACCCCAAAATCACGTTCAATTAGTTGGCGAAATTAATTCATGCCTGATAAGTAAATTTTAAGATATCTGAAATATTTGGTACACGCGAATCAGGTTTCTATAATGGCACATGGAACAATGACACGTTACATGTTACAATGACACACCATATGATACATTGTATATCAGAGTGATACACTGCACGATGCACCACATGTTACAATGGTTCATCGCGTGACGCATTGTACGTTACAGCGGTACGCTGCTTGACACAATGACCCCAAAATCGCGTTCAACTAGTTGGCGAAATTAATTCATGCCTGATAAGTAAATTTTATTAATCAAGTTATCTGAAATGTTTGATACACACGAATGAGGTTTCTATAATGGCACATTATATGCACATCACATGTTACAATGATACATCGTATGATACATTGTATATTACAGTGACGCACTGCATGGTGCAGCACACGTTACAATGGTTCATCGCGTGACACATTGTGCGTTACAGCGGTACAGTGCATGACACAATGACACACGTTAGATCCGATGATACAATGATAGCGCGTATTGCCCCCAGGCGGGGTCCCTAAAGTAGGCGACCGTAATACTCGTTCGCATACGTCGTATTCCCCTCGATACGTCCCGGAGCTCGTCCGAAAGCTTCGATACGGCTCGCTCGGCCATTTCCGCCCGCGTGCATACGTTCCGCGGCGAAGTTCCCGACTCTCCGGTGAATTAACAACAACCGCGGCCCGGTCTACTTGAACAGTCGTGTAATCTCACGTATAGGCTGTCCTACCTTCCATAAACGTGCCGGGGCATTGTCGGTTGCACACGAATACCCTGGCTACCCGGTGGTTACGGTAATGAAATTGCTACGCCGGCCCCTACAGCTGATATTATTCCGCTTCCAACAGGAATACCGGGCACCCGCGTCCCGTCGCGTCGGTTGGCTCAGGGACCAACGCCGGAGTAGTGATATTTCGAGAAGTTTCCTCGAGCTATTCGCGAGCTCGGTACCATTAACCAGGTATATTGTCCGCTCTATACCCGCGCCGCACGCAGAGTATGCCTTTGCCCACGACTTTCCACCCTTTTCGTTCCGACCTCCATTCTGTCCCCGGCTTTACCGCCGAATGTCGTTAACCAGGAATTAATAGGAAAGGGTATTGTTTCTTTTTTTTATGGCCACGGTGTTATTCCTTCGCGTCTCTCATTGTATACTGGCCGCGCGCCGTGCTCTCGTTTCATCATCGAGTGTCATTAACGTCGAATTGTAATATCTTTGGTTGTTGAATGTAATCTACTAGGGAGCTTCAGGGAGCATTGAAACGACTGCATTATACCTCTACTGTCAATAAAAATTGTGTGCAACGCAGTATTCGCTCTGCTGGTCGCCCTCGTCGTTGACTTGTACTACTTCGTTATTCAGATTGTTATAATTTTGATTACACCGATGGGAATTGAATGAAGTTTACTAGGAACCTTTATATAGGTCTTATTTAAGTGTCTTTACAGTTTCATGAAGATATCATCATCGGTTTGTTAATAATAATTAAAATACTTAGTGGTGCACGAACTATTCACTGCGTTATTAGGAATTTTTAATTCAAATTGAAATAACTTTAAGCCTAATAAAGGGATTTTAATAAGATTTACAAGAGACCTTGAAAATGACAAGTCTTATAGGCTACCTTCAACCATTTCGTAGTTATTAGCAAAAGTACGATGAGAACGCCTCATGGATCATTTCGAGTAACTTGAGACGTAGGGAATGGAGGATTTAAGGACGCCGTGTACTTACATACGAGCGGTAATGAAAGAAAAGTGTACGACTCTAATTAGGTTCAGGGGCGGAAACAGGCACCCGAGTTGACAAACTACCCACCCATTCACCACCACCACTATCCTCGCGTTGTTGTTCTGTTAACTTAAGGGAGTTGTTTCCGAGGGGGCACGACGAAATGGCATAACGTAGTCCCTCCTTGTCCTACCGTCATCTAGCGAGGCTCTCTTATTTAACCGGAATTTTTCCTACCCAGGGAACCCCCAGTAAATTGCGTAACGTTACCTCGAAATTGCCAGTTCCTCTGCTCTTTGCGCCAACGCCTCCTTTCATGTTTTAATAAGGCTACTCGGGACAAAGTACGATTTCCATGGGCCGATTATCCTGATGTAGGAGTGTACCATGTGCAGGATACTACCTATTGGCACCTGGACTGGCTCCAAAGACAAATTTTCGAAACAACAATCGCACGAGACAACAGGTGTACCGCGTACTGGGGCTTTCAGGCTAATCATTATTTCTTATAATAATATATATTAGCGTTATATAATATATTTACATTAATATATAACGATTATATTAATGTATAATAATATAATCTTATAATTCTAGATTTAATTAGCCGCGTATTGAAACAGCTCGAGACTTCACCAGGCGTATCAGGTCTGATGCATCGACACAGCTGATACAAATAGCTTTCAGGCTAATCAGTATTTCTTGTAAATTCAAGATTTAATTACCCGCGTATTAAAACAGCTCGAGACATCTCCACTACGCGTATCAGGCCTGGCGCAGCGACGCAGCTGAAACAAACGATACCCTGGGAGAGTCGTGATTCGCTTAGGAATAGATTGCCGTCACGGGTCGTTGATTAACCGGTTAACCATCCGGTAATAAGCCAATAACATTGAATCAGGGCCACATTTGTGCGGCAATAAACCGCACCATCGTCGGCGCCCGGGTCTCTTCATCGGGGCCGGCCCAGCCCTCGGCCGAAGAAAACCGTTATAGAGGAAATCAAGATTGAACCGAACAAACTGGAGAACAATGCCTCTCTCTCCCGGAATAGGGGCGCCAGGCACCTAGGTACCTAGCCCGGCCCGAGCCAATGTTTCATCTCTCAGGCTCGGAAATTACCGCTGGAAGATGTGATCGCAGCCAAGAGCAATACCCCATTATCATGCAGATATACGCGCGTAACAGTCCCGGGAAGATGTACAAGCGGGAGTCCTCCTCACCCTTTCCTTACTCGGAGATCGCGAGCCCCTTTGCCCGGGCGAGATCGAGTTCAAAGAGATACGCGCCGCGCAACAAAAGGTGCTCGTCCCTCCCCCCATCTGCCCCCCTTCCCTCCTCTCTGCCCCGATCCACCCTCGCAGAAGAAAGAGGGGCGGCGCGGGCCGGGTCTCTCATAAATAAGTTGATAGAGTTCTATGTTTGGTGGGAGCGAGAGTGGGTTTAGGAATTAGTGCATCAGTGGGTTGCATTCGGCCGATATCTAACCGGTCGGGGGGAACGCGGGGTGGACCGACGGGGGGATGGGGCCACGGTACGGTCCGTACAATGGTTAGTAAAGCAAACGCGGAGCCGAATTGGCGACCGCACGAGCACGGTAGACCACAGTAGCATAATAACCGAGAGTAATGCGTGAATTATTGACTGTTTCCTATCTTCCCGCACCGCGCCGCCGCCTCGCACCCCCCCTACGCTCACGGTCCGCGTACACGCGTTCCGCACTGCTCTACCTTTGTCCGGTATTAAACGCTCCTCGAGACAGGGTTATCGGGGAGAAGTCTTGATTTCTTTTTGTACTATTTAAATCATTATTATTATTATTATTATTATTATTATTATTATTATTATTATTATTATTCATTGACTGTTTATGTCCCGGATTTTATTCATCGCTGACGTTCGTCTCTACATCGTAAGTTATTTTCAATATCATTAATGGAAAATAAGCTGAAGTCTTGATTTCTTCTGTTTTGAACTATTTGAATGACTATTATTATTATTCATTGACTATTTATGTCCCAGCTTTTATTCATCACTGACATTCGTTTCTGCATCATGAGTTATTTTCAATATGATAAATGGAAAATGAGCTGAAGTCTTGATTTCTTCAGTTTTGTACTATTTGAATCGTTATTATCATTATTATTATTATTATTCATTGGCTATTTGTGTCCCAGCTTTGTTCATCACTGACGTTCGTTTCTGCATCAAAAGTTATTTGCAACATGATAAATGGAAAATGAACTGAGACGCTTGAAGAATATAATATATACAAAATATGTATATTGAACGAACGATTATTCAAAATGTAGATTTAATTAAGCGACGAAAAGCACCGATTAATCTGCAGGTGTAATTTCGTTTTCAGATTAAATTACATATTCTAAAGTAAAATTGGCGGAAGGTATTTATAAGAGAATTTTAAATGAATCGAGAGCATCGAGTCTCTCGTTGTTAAATTTTATTTCTTGTCCATCGCGGTGTCCATGCTGATACTCGTAAGATCCGTGTATAACCGAAACCGTGTCAATTCACGTTCGTTCGTTTGTTCGCCCGAATTTTGCGGCCGCGGGTTGCATCTCCGATATCAAATAAACAATTTATTTAATAATACGCGATCTATCCAGCGTGATGGAAAAAATATTTAACAAGAGAAATTGGTAGCGGAATTAATCCAAAACTCGCCGCTGCGTCGGGCGTTTATAATTTTGGCCAGGCCATTATTTTTCCATGAAATTAATGGAAATGTTTAAATGGGGAAATATGTGACAGGCACCGGGCGCAAACAACTGTTAATTATTTTACATTCAGTTTGCTTTTCGAAACGGCCGACGCGCAAAGAATGCGAGGTGCCTTCGGGTTGTAAAAAAAAAAAAAAACAGGTCGGATGTTTGCGCAAACAGGAGCGCGTATTTACGTATGAAAATAAATCATTGTGTTTTTTGCCTCTTAATGGCGGGCGTTGCTACTTCGTATCAAAATGCAATTTTAGTTTTCGTTTCCGGCAACAATTGGCAAATATTTTCAAATTGAGGAATTCCGCTTTTATATTTTCTTTTCGCGTATCGGCCGGTGGAATTATAAAAACAATATTCGCAATTTATATTTCTCTGTAAATTAGCTGTTTTATGGAAAATAAATTTCGACAAGTCGTATAAAATCCTGAGGTTATTCTGCCACGGAAAGGAAGCGAAAGGAAGTAAATGGAGGATGGGTGGATGAGCCTTGGGCGATCCGCTCGACATTGCTATGTTGCGGTAATTGTAGCTAATTAAGAGGTTGAACTCCTTCCCATCTTTCCTTCCCTTATCTTCCTCCTGTCTCGAGAACCAACGTGGGCTTTAGTCTACGTCTTCTGAAGAAGACGCTCGGATGTAACATCCTTCTACTGCGTCTTTTCATCCGAATTAACCCTTCCCCTGTCTCCCGCTGGATGCTACGACCGACTAGTGACGTGCTAGAAATCGGGACACCATGGCTAGAAATCAGGACAGTCGCTAAATTCTTCCATTGCTACTATTTCGCATCAAATTTCAATAAAATTTTATTTAGTATTAACGCAATTGAAAGAAATTTATCAGGAGCTTTAGGAAGGTCGTATATAAGTGTCCGTAAAGTTTCATTACGATATCTTCACTATTTAATACAAATGTAATTCACCTTTCAATATAATCATTGACTTATACTACTTATTTCAGTATTTAAGTTCTGACTTTTGTTCTAATAATAGGAACTGAACAAAATTTACAAGGAATCTTCAGACAAGTCCCATGTAAGTATCCCTAAAGTTTTATTACGATATCTTCACTATTTAATATAAATGTAATTCACCTTTCGATCCAATCATTGACTTATACTACTTGTTTCAGTATTTAAGTTCTAACTTTTGTTCTAATGATAAGAACTGAATAAAATTTACAAGGGACCTCCAGGGAAGTCCCATATAAATGTCTTCAAAGTTTCATTACGATATCTTCACTATTTAATACAAATATCATTCACTCTTCGACTTAATGCTTGACTTGTACTACTGACTTATATAATTACGTGTATCACTGGTTGTAACAAAGGGAACTGAACAAAATTTACAAGGGACCTTCAGAGAAGTCCCACACAAGTATCCACAAAATTTCATTAAGGTATCGTCAGTACTTCCAGTTAAAAAAAATTATCTCATTTAACGATTCATGAATTTTTGTCCACTACCCATATTTCCCACGTTCTTCGCGTAACTGCTCGCTTCTAAATGCATAAAGTCCGCAAAACTGGTAATAACAATGTATAGGTTTTACGCGGAATACCGTAGCGTAATTCGTTGTGAAAAAGTTTATTCCTGTATTTGCATTTTTCATGATAAAAGGTGTAAGTGAAACAACGTGGAACACGTCAGACCGTGGAACATGTTCGCCACCCCGCTGTAACGATAAGCGCCGCGATATCAGACATAAATATTTTCCCGATAGCGTGTACGTACTAAAGTTTTATAGCAACGCCGCGGCATTGAGGAAAAGAATGTCATAACAAATCCACGAAAAATATTGATGAAACACACGTTGTTTCTGCCGGATGGGAAAACAACGGACGTAGAAAAATTAAATGTTCCGCGCGTTATTATTTCTATATAGATAGCAACGGGCGAATCGGTGCCGGCGGAGACGGCCGGCAGCAGGAGAAGGAGGAGAGGAGAGTAGTCGGGGGTAACAGAAACGAAGCGGGCTGTCCGCATCGAGGCCGTAACTTTCGCCCTGTTTGTCTTACGCTAATTAACTGAACATGAAATATTTTCCGGACACGCCTGGGGACTTCCAAGTCAGGGCCCACCGGCTATTTCTATCTACAGTTTTTCCTTGCCTTTCGCAGATGTTTAACGCTACGCGAGACTCCGTGTTCGTTTCTTTAACCAGAGTAACAAAGGATACAATCATACCGTGTATATGAAATTGTATATCAGAAATTAAATATGAAATAAAGTCTGTGTATGAAATAAAGTGTGTATGAAATAAAAACTGTCGAGGTATATTGTATATCTGTGCTCAGGTCTATAGGTACATATATCAGGTCTAAAGGAGACAGGTATCTAAGTATGAAAAGTATCTCTAGGTATGGAAAGAGACACGCGTAAGTTAACTTGTAGCTGAGTTTAATCACTTGGAAATGTGTCACTTTCTCGCAAGGCGTTAAGTCTTAATCTGACCTAACCTGTTCACTTAAAAATGAATCAAAATATTTTTAATAATGATTCATGAATGCAACCATATAACAACAAGTGACGATCGCGATATTCGAAGGAGTGGATCGAGCCAGTGATAATCACAGGTGTTGCGATCAATAACTGAAACACTCGTGGGCACATAACCAGCGAAGAATTGATTTCCCAGGGTAAACAGAAGCTCCGTACGTTTCAGCAGCGCTGAGCAGGAAAAACGTCGGGGCTACCATTTCAAAACGTACGTACGGGAATTAATTTTCTCTTAAAACGTAGCCGAGACTCTTTCATCATAAATGTTATTAATCGCCGGAGGGCCTTCCATCCCGGGCTTCCAGCCGGCTTCAACATTTAAGTGTCGAAGTTTTTCCAGTTTCTTTGCGAGCGTGCTGACGTCACCGGCACGCTTCGTCGTGCGCGCGGAACGACACAGAACGAGAGAGAGAGAGAGAGAGAGAGAAAGAATTCTGTTCGAAACGTTTGTCTTAACGAAGTTAGACCCTCGTGCGGAGCGAAGTTTTCCGGTCCGTGCCGCACGATTTGCAACGGGAGTTTCGCCGACTCGGAAAATATATATCTCCCGCTCTCCATATATACCTGGGGCCACCGTGTACAGGGCTCCCGCCACCCGGTGCGTACGATGACTGCCCGTCCCCGTGCACGGGAATTCTTAAGATTTACTCCGACGACCTAAAACACCCTCCCTCCCTCCCGTTTCGATGCTTCTAATTAAGCCGGCTACGCGATAATAACAATTATCCGAGCACGAAGAACTTTTCCTGCAAGTTTCATTTCCCTAAACTAAACAGTGACTTCCGCCGTTCAGCGCGCTGGCTGCTCATAAATTTCGTGTCACACAAGAATTAAGGAATTGGTTGTATTCGTCCTCCTGAGAAAATCAGTTCCTCCGCTCGCTTTCAATTGGCTATTAATTATTAGCTCATTAAGTATGAAATGTCCGATTACCTAAAGCCTCAAGTTTGATACCAGATATCTCCGATATTTCATTTCGATCGTGTTTTATTTTTTATTGCATTGGGAAGGTATGCCATCTGGCTTTCAGGTGCACTCTTCTTTTTTAACGGTCTGTCGTATTGTCGTCTGGACGTTAAATATTGTAAGTGATGGATAAGACAAAAATCCGAGTTATTTTCGAATATGAGTTCCATCGTGGAACTAATGCAGCGAAGACAAGCCGAAATGTTAACGAAGTGTTTGGCAAGGATGTGGCTAACGAACGTACAGTACGTCGGTTCGAAAAATTCTTTTTTCATCTTGAAAATGAACCACGTGGACGGCCTCTCGAGCAAGGTGGATAACGACCAACTGAAAGCTGTAGTGGAAGCAAATCCATCGTTTAAGCTATCGTTAAAACGGCAACACTGTATCGATAGCTTAGGTGCATATTTTGATCAATTATATTATTTCTTGCCCGAGATATAATAAACCAAACTTTCAGTCTCAAATCGGACGTTTCATACTTAATGACCTAATATATGTAACGTGAAATCGTGTTAATTTTTAAATGAACTGGTAATGATGGTGATGGGATATGAGGAGACGGTTTAGGGATCCAGGGACGGGTCTCCTAGGATCGCGATGACTCGAGAAAAGGATTGCAGGATGAGCTGGACAGGGCGAGGAATTAATATTGAAACCAAATGCGATGATATTCCCAAATACTAACAGTTTATTTTGTGACTAGATTCAGCCTCGACTAGGACAGCACAGTTAAAACGCGTGGTCTTCGGTATAAGAGGTTTACGTGTATCGCAGACTCGAATACAACTATACGAAGTTATGTCTATATGTAAAGAATCAAACCTGGGTAGATACAGGCTAGATATATACAAGATACAGATACAGATACAAATACAGTAGATAAATACAATGTATTTTACGCTTAACCCTTTGACCACTGTTGACGCCTATTGGCGCTCAATACATGTTGTCTTCCCGATACTGTTGACGCCTACTGGCGTCCGACGCATGTTGGCTACCCGGTACTGGCGTCCAAATAAAATTTGGGAAAATTTCGCCGTACCCAGTGGACGTCGCGAGTGAATTCGTACGGCCAGTACGTGCCAAAGGTTAACTAACAATTGTGACGTCCTGTACACGTTGTCGTCACACGCATTCCTACTCAATACCAATTTGACTATTATGAATAATGACTAGAGCGATTTACATCTTAGCTTTATTCTCTCCTTACTTGAGAACGCTGATGATAATCAACTGGATCTTTTATTGACGATTTCTCGACCGTTTCTTAAGAAGCTTCTTACAGAAGTGGGTTTGTGATCCTTCGGTAACCCTTTCGGATTATCGATCCATATATCAATAATCGATGGTGTGTATGTAAAAAGGACGGGGTCCTTTGGACGGTTACAAACGCTGGAATAATTCGAAGAATTTTCGCTTCGAATAATTCGACGGTCGTCGGAAAAATCGTGTCCCCATCAACGGCAGGCCGTCCCGTCGGGCGGGTTGTCAAAAAACCGGGCCAGGCAGACGGGCGCGGAGGTCGGAGAAAAAATTCTGGCAAAAAGCACGGAGGCCGAGGAATATGGGATGAATGTGAAAAGTTGCGAATTGTATTTTGGCAGGCCGGTTGTCGATAGCTCTCGCGAATTCGGCGACAGCCACGTGTAGGCAGCAGCAGCAGCGCGCTAGTAGGTAGGCACCGTCGGCTTCACTCCGGTCTCTCCCCCTCACCTCCATCCGACAGCTGCTACGCCCACGGTCACAAACAGAATTATTTATGAGTTTGAACATGAGCCAGAGCTCTTCCGCGAGCTACTAAGATGCTACCCCGTTGCATTCTCGGAATATCGGGATAAGACGCCCGCCTTCGGGAACCGCGTCGGCCTGATCTTACACCACATTCTGCAATTTCGACGTGATCCCGACGTTAAATTAAAGATGCACAACGGTGTGCATGACTCGCATCGTGATGGCACCGTTGTAAACGTTCCTGGTTTTACTTAACGCGTCGTTCTAATGTTATTCCGACCGTAGAGTAGATCGGCGAATAATAAGGGCAGACATACTATGCAGGATTTACTGATTAATGCAGACAAATTATTATTTAATGTAATTTTAACAATACACATGTATAGAAAACATATTTCTTTAATTTTAAGGTTGGGACGCGCTCTTCATTTTAATCAGCAATAAACGATTGATGAAGGAATTCAATAGAAAGAGAGATAGAACTGTCACATCACTTGGTATTTTAATTATTATTAAAGAACCGATGCAGATATCCCAATGAATTTTTACAGGCACTTATATAGAGTCCTTCTGAACATCTCCTGAAAATTTCATTCGATTCCCTTCATCCAAACCAAAGTTATAACAAATTGAATAGTGAATAAGTAGTACAAGTCAACGAATAACCTGACATACGACTTATACGATTAGTACAATGCGCATAACGTATGACACTTTCGTTAACCGAAGAAATCTGATTAATCTACATGAAAATCGGGAAAATTTACTTTGAATCTTCACCGAGAGTTTGTATTATTTCTGTCAAAAATGGCAGTTCATAGTAGGTAGAAGACAGTGTATCTTTAGCCAATTACGTAGGTAGCCAGATGGTCTGTCCATTAGCGTGCTCCTTTAACGAGTTATCCACCGCGAGCCAGGATATTGTCTCCCAAGTTTCACCGTCGTTGCCACGCTCGCTTAGGTTTGATCGATGACTCCTCCATCGGGCTGATAGCGCGACATCGGCTGCGAACATCCGCGGTACGTACGTGAACGTAATATACCTAACGAAGTTCATACCTCTATCGCGTATACACGTATGTCAACCGCAAGACTAACGGGGACAGCCCGGCCACGCTACCCATGATGATGCGTATAAGAATTTATAGCCGGCCATTAAATTACGATTTTCCCCTGGAAAAACTGCGAGACACGCTCGCCCCCGAATTTGACTAGTTACAAACGCAAGACAGGAGGCACCGTGGTCGTGTCGATCTTCTAACGAATGGAACGTTGTTCATGTTCTCTCCTCGGTTTTATTGATAACGACAGGCTGTACTTTTCTTCTTAACAATGAAATCTCTTCAATCAAATTATTTAAATTGAAAGAATTCGAGCCTGTCATCGATACTTTTTTAAATACTAGAGACACTGGCTGCTATATATATTCTTATTGAGTAAATTAATGTTGATTAATACAAAAATAATATATTAATAAAAAATCTCTTGTCAGTAATGAAATCTCTTCAATCAAATTATTTAAATTGAAAGAATTCGAGCCTGTCATCGATACTTTGTTAAATACTAGAGACACTCACTGCTGTATGTATGTATATATTCTTGTTGAATAAATTTGTACAGATGTAGTTCGTTATAATCCGGTTCGCTCGCATTGGAAATTCATGTCGAAGTGACAAACGGGACGGGTCGGGCGTGATGTATCAGAGGGGGGTAACAGGAACACGTTAACCAAATAGACAGTAGTCAGCTGGGAATCAGGCAGAAGTTACTAGGTAGTGATCAGTGATCAATCAGGCGCCGACTTCGTACCAGATGCAATCAAGATTCTACTCAAAACCCGGACCAATCAAGTTTCTAGTCAGCTGGAAATCGGGGTCAATCCGATTTCGAAATGCCTCGAGATTTTTGGTACGCGTCTGTTATTTCTAACGAGCCCGAATCAATTTGCAAATATCGTTTAGATTACCTCTTAGGCAAATCGATGTTACACTTGTTTCGTTACCTTTCAATTATAATTAATTCTAACAGAACAAACTACTGCAATATAGTATATTCCTTGCATTTCTGAGTTTTTTAAAATTTAATAAAAAAATTCTGGACAAGTAAGGAACGAATGAAGTACAGATTTATTACTTCGTTTGAATTTTGCGACCCATAAGTGATCTATATGGATAAAGGAAGGCATACGGTTCTTTAAGCAAAAGTCCTTCTTACCCTATTATTTCTAACGAGCCCGAATCAATTTGCAAATGTTGTTTCGATTACCACTCGTTTCGTTAACTTCCAATTATAATTAATTCTAACAGGAAAAATTAATGCAATATAGTATATTCTTGAATTTCTGAGTTTCTTAAAATTTAATAAAAAACCCTGCGCGAGTATGGAAAGAATGAAGTATAGATTTATTACTCCGTTTGAATTTTGCGACCCATAAGCGATTTATATGGATAAAGGACAGCATACGGTTCTTTAAGTAAAAGTCTTTCTTACCTCCATTCATATCGATGAACGGTCTCAACCGATCAGCACTGGTAGCATTCAGCCGACCGAGCGTGCATAGAAATTCATGTCTAAACTGCATCTAAAATTCGAACTCCGCCCGATCTACAATCTATACCCGTATGAATTATTGCGGCGTGGATATCGAGGACGTGGGATCTAAAACGGCAGTGTCTGATTTTTAAAAAAGCGTAATTCAGGGTTGTCATTGGTGAAACGTTAAGTAAAATATAGGTACCATAGATTCGGTAACGGAACGAAATGAAATATCGGTGGCAGCGAAGCTACGAGCATAAAATTTCATATCCAGATGTCATAAATATCGAGCGCCGGCGTATCCCAGGATTCCGTTACTTTTTATGATAATATCATAAATCGCGGGGTACGAATTAACGCGCGATCATAACCGGTCGGTTGATTAAAATCGTAAGAATCGAATAAACGAAATATCGGTAACGAGCCCGCAACGCGTCGGGGTGTGGGAACTCGGGCATTATCATATTTAATGACGCATCGTAAAGGAGTACGAATGTATGGAGCAGGCCCACGAGTGTACATACATATTTGCATGCCGCGCGTTTCGTTACAGCTAATTGAATTATACATTCATAGCGAATGCCTGCGCTATGGAAAACACGAAAATAACGAAACCGGCGTATAGCCTCTATTAAAGAGGGGAAGAAGAAAAAAAAAAGGTACAAGTTTCGCGAGTAATGGGCTGAAGAACAGTTTCCAGGGTAAACAACAAAAGTTTCTTAGGAAGGATACCGACATAGATGGCTCGGCCATTATATCAGATAAGGTTCCTCATTATCCAACTAAAATCCCGAACGAACGCACGTGCACGACGAAGCTGCGTGGGTGTGTCGGTGCTGCTTGCAAAACTTTCCATTCTCGAATCGACACGCGTTCGTACGATTCTTCGGGTTCCAATATGAAATAGTTAGGCTGGAATTTCTAGTCGCAATCCTCATTAGCCAATGCATGGTATATATTTTTGATGGAGTCGAAAATTATGAGGATCATCAGGGATGCATTGTTATATCAATAGAGCATGTGCAAATTTCTTCAATCAAATTTTGATATTTCCGAAATTTTCAAAATTCTAAACGGATGTGCCTTGCGACTTGAGTTTCACGATTTTCGCAATTTTGTATTTTCAGTTCTAATAGATAGAATTTAATAATCTTTTAAAATTTAATAAAATTAAAAATCCCGAACGAACGCACGTGCACGACGACGACGAAGCTGCGTGGGTGCGTCGGTGCAGAACTTTCCATTCTCGAATCGACACGCGTTCGTAC